>CM065695.1:2424066-2440015 GCA_017654935.2 Phymorhynchus buccinoides | reverse complement strand
CGTGGTGTGAAAGAGTGTTTTATACAAACAGAGTGTGCGTGGTGAAAGAGTTACATACATAGTTTTATACCAACAGAGTGTGCGTGGTGAAAGAGTTACATACATAGTTTTATACCAACAGAGTGTGCGTGGTGAAAGAGTTACATACATAGTTTTATAGCAACAGAGTGTGCGTGGTGAAAGAGTTACATACATAGTTTTATAGCAACAGAGTGTGCGTGGTGAAAGAGTTACATACATAGTTTTATACCAACAGAGTGTGCGTGGTGAAAGAGTTACATACATAGTTTTATACAAACAGAGTGTGCGTGGTGAAAGAGTTATTTACATAGTTTTATAGCAACAGAGTGTGCGTTGTGAAAGAGTTACATACATAGTTTTATACAAACAGAGTGTGCGTGGTGAAAGAGTTATTTACATAGTTTTATACCAACAGAGTGTGCGTGGTGAAAGAGTTACATACATAGTTTTATACCAACAGAGTGTGCGTGGTGAAAGAGTTACATACATAGTTTTATACCAACAGTTTTAGTGTGCGTGGTGAAAGAGTTACATACATAGTTTTATACCAACAGAGTGTGCGTGGTGAAAGAGTTACATACATAGTTTTATACCAACAGAGTGTGCGTGGTGAAAGAGTTACATACATAGTTTTATACCAACAGAGTGTGCGTGGTGAAAGAGTTACATACATAGTTTTATACCAACAGAGTGTGCGTGGTGAAAGAGTTACATACATAGTTTTATACAAACAGAGTGTGCGTGGTGAAAGAGTTACATACATAGTTTTATACCAACAGAGTGTGCGTGGTGAAAGAGTTACATACATAGTTTTATACAAACAGAGTGTGCGTGGTGAAAGAGTTATTTACATAGTTTTATAGCAACAGAGTGTGCGTGGTGAAAGAGTTACATACATAGTTTTATACCAACAGAGTGTGCGTGGTGAAAGAGTTACATACATAGTTTTATAGCAACAGAGTGTGCGTGGTGAAAGAGTTACATACATAGTTTTATACCAACAGAGTGTGCGTGGTGAAAGAGTTACATACATAGTTTTATACAACAGAGTGTGCGTGGTGAAAGAGTTACATACATAGTTTTATACCAACAGAGTGTGCGTGGTGAAAGAGTTACATACATAGTTTTATACCAACAGAGTGTGCGTGGTGAAAGAGTTACATACATAGTTTTATAGTGTGCAACAGAGTGTGCGTGGTGAAAGAGTTACATACATAGTTTTATACCAACAGAGTGTGCGTGGTACATACATAGTTTTATACAAACAGAGTGTGCGTGGTGAAAGAGTTATTTACATAGTTTTATACCAACAGAGTGTGCGTGGTGAAAGAGTTACATACATAGTTTTATACAAACAGAGTGTGCGTGGTGAAAGAGTTACATACATAGTTTTATACCAACAGAGTGTGCGTGGTGAAAGAGTTACATACATAGTTTTATACAAACAGAGTGTGCGTGGTGAAAGAGTTAAATACATAGTTTTATACCAACAGAGTGTGCGTGGTGAAAGAGTTACATACATAGTTTTATACCAACAGAGTGTTTTATACCAACAGAGTGTGCGTGGTGAAAGAGTTACGTTTTATACAAACAGAGTGAAAGAGTTACATACATAGTTTTATACAACAGAGTGTGCGTGGTGAAAGAGTTACATACATAGTTTTATACCAACAGAGTGTGCGTGGTGAAAGAGTTACATACATAGTTTTATACCAAACAGAGTGTGCGTGGTGAAAGAGTTACATACATAGTTTTATACAAACAGAGTGTGCGTGGTGAAAGAGTTACATACATAGTTTTATACCAACAGAGTGTGCGTGGTGAAAGAGTTACATACATAGTTTTATACAAAGAGTGTGCAGAGTGTGCGTGTGTGAAAGAGTTACATACATAGTTTTATACCAACAGAGTGTGCGTGGTGAAAGAGTTACATACATAGTTTTATACAAACAGAGTGTGCGTGGTGAAAGAGTTATTTACATAGTTTTATATAGCAACAGAGTGTGCGTGGTGAAAGAGTTACATACATAGTTTTATACCAACAGAGTGTGCGTGGTGAAAGAGTTATTTACATAGTTTTATAGCAACAGAGTGTGCGTGAAAGAGTTACATACATAGTTTTATACAAACAGAGTGTGCGTGGTGAAAGAGTTACATACATAGTTTTATACCAACAGAGTGTGCGTGGTGAAAGAGTTACATACATAGTTTTATAGTGTGCCAACAGACAGAGTGTGCGTGGTGAAAGAGTTACATACATAGTTTTATACCAACAGAGTGTGCGTGGTGAAAGAGTTACATACATAGTTTTATAGCAACAGAGTGTGCGTGGTGAAAGAGTTACATACATAGTTTTATACCAACAGAGTGTGCGTGGTGAAAGAGTTACATACATAGTTTTATACCAACAGAGTGTGCGTGGTGAAAGAGTTACATACATAGTTTTATACCAACAGAGTGTGCGTGGTGAAAGAGTTACATACATAGTTTTATACCAACAGAGTGTGCGTGGTGAAAGAGTGTGCGTGGTGAAAGAGTTACATACATAGTTTTATACCAACAGAGTGTGCGTGGTGAAAGAGTTACATACATAGTTTTATACAAACAGAGTGTGCGTGGTGAAAGAGTTACATTACATAGTTTTATACATAGTTTTATACAACAGAGTGTGCGTGGTGAAAGAGTTACATACATAGTTTTATACAAACAGAGTGTGCGTGGTGAAAGAGTTACATACATAGTTTTATAGCAACAGAGTGTGCGTGGTGAAAGAGTTACATACATAGTTTTATACAAACAGAGTGTGCGTGGTGAAAGAGTTACATACATAGTTTTATACCAACAGAGTGTGCGTGGTGAAAGAGTTACATACATAGTTTTATACAAACAGAGTGTGCGTGGTGAAAGAGTTACATACATAGTTTTATACCAACAGAGTGTGCGTGGTGAAAGAGTTACATACATAGTTACATTTTTATACCAACAGAGTGTGCGTGGTGAAAGAGTTACATACATAGTTTTATACCAACAGAGTAGTGGTTTATAGCAACAGAGTGTGCGTGGTGAAAGAGTTACATACATAGTTTTATACCAACAGAGTGTGCGTGGTGAAAGAGTTACATACATAGTTTTATACCAACAGAGTGTGCGTGGTGAAAGAGTTACATACATAGTTTTATACCAACAGAGTGTGCGTGGTGAAAGAGTTACATACATAGTTTTATACAAACAGAGTGTGCGTGGTGAAAGAGTTACATACATAGTTTTATACCAACAGAGTGTGCGTGGTGAAAGAGTTACATACATAGTTTTATAGCAACAGAGTGTGCGTGGTGAAAGAGTTACATACATAGTTTTATACCAACAGAGTGTGCGTGGTGAAAGAGTTACATACATAGTTTTATACCAACAGAGTGTGCGTGGTGAAAGAGTTACATACATAGTTTTATACCAACAGAGTGTGCGTGGTGAAAGAGTTACATACATAGTTTTATAGCAACAGAGTGTGCGTGGTGAAAGAGTTACATACATAGTTTTATACCAACAGAGTGTGCGTGGTGAAAGAGTTACATACATAGTTTTATAGCAACAGAGTGTGCGTGGTGAAAGAGTTACATACATAGTTTTATACCAACAGAGTGTGCGTGGTGAAAGAGTTACATACATAGTTTTATACCAACAGAGTGTGCGTGGTGAAAGAGTTACATACATAGTTTTATACCAACAGAGTGTGCGTGGTGAAAGAGTTACATACATAGTTTTATACCAACAGAGTGTGCGTGGTGAAAGAGTTACATACATAGTTTTATACCAACAGAGTGTGCGTGGTGAAAGAGTTACATACATAGTTTTATACCAACAGAGTGTGCGTGGTGAAAGAGTTACATACATAGTTTTATACCAACAGAGTGTGCGTGGTGAAAGAGTTACATACATAGTTTTATACAAACAGAGTGTGCGTGGTGAAATTACATAGTTTTATACCAACAGAGTGTGCGTGGTGAAAGAGTTACATACATAGTTTTATACCAACAGAGTGTGCGTGGTGAAAGAGTTACATACATAGTTTTATACCAACAGAGTGTGCGTGGTGAAAGAGTTACATACATAGTTTTATACCAACAGAGTGTGCGTGGTGAAAGAGTTACATACATAGTTTTATAGAACAGAGTGTGCGTGGTGAAAGAGTTACATACATAGTTTTATACCAACAGAGTGTGCGTGGTGAAAGAGTTACATACATAGTTTTATACCAACAGAGTGTGCGTGGTGAAAGAGTTACATACATAGTTTTATACCAACAGAGTGTGCGTGGTGAAAGAGTTACATACATAGTTTTATACAAACAGAGTGTGCGTGGTGAAAGAGTTACATACATAGTTTTATACCAACAGAGTGTGCGTGGTGAAAGAGTTACATACATAGTTTTATACAAACAGAGTGTGCGTGGTGAAAGAGTTACATACATAGTTTTATACCAACAGAGTGTGCGTGGTGAAAGAGTTACATACATAGTTTTATACAAACAGAGTGTGCGTGGTGAAAGAGTTACATACATAGTTTTATACCAACAGAGTGTGCGTGGTGAAAGAGTTACATACATAGTTTTATACAAACAGAGTGTGCGTGGTGAAAGAGTTACATACATAGTTTTATACCAACAGAGTGTGCGTGGTGAAAGAGTTACATACATAGTTTTATACCAACAGAGTGTGCGTGGTGAAAGAGTTACATACATAGTTTTATACCAACAGAGTGTGCGTGGTGAAAGAGTTACATACATAGTTTTATACCAACAGAGTGTGCGTGGTGAAAGAGTTACATACATAGTTTTATACCAACAGAGTGTGCGTGGTGAAAGAGTTACATACATAGTTTTATAGCAACAGAGTGTGCGTGGTGAAAGAGTTACATACATAGTTTTATACCAACAGAGTGTGCGTGGTGAAAGAGTTACATACATAGTTTTATACAAACAGAGTGTGCGTGGTGAAAGAGTTACATACATAGTTTTATACCAACAGAGTGTGCGTGGTGAAAGAGTTACATACATAGTTTTATACAAACAGAGTGTGCGTGGTGAAAGAGTTACATACATAGTTTTATAGCAACAGAGTGTGCGTGGTGAAAGAGTTACATACATAGTTTTATACAACAGAGTGTGCGTGGTGAAAGAGTTACATACATAGTTTTATACCAACAGAGTGTGCGTGGTGAAAGAGTTACATACATAGTTTTATACCAACAGAGTGTGCGTGGTGAAAGAGTTACATACATAGTTTTATACCAACAGAGTGTGCGTGGTGAAAGAGTTACATACATAGTTTTATACCAACAGAGTGTGCGTGGTGAAAGAGTTACATACATAGTTTTATACCAACAGAGTGTGCGTGGTGAAAGAGTTACATACATAGTTTTATACCAACAGAGTGTGCGTGGTGAAAGAGTTACATACATAGTTTTATACCAACAGAGTGTGCGTGGTGAAAGAGTTACATACATAGTTTTATACCAACAGAGTGTGCGTGGTGAAAGAGTTACATACATAGTTTTATACAACAGAGTGTGCGTGGTGAAAGAGTTACATACATAGTTTTATACCAACAGAGTGTGCGTGGTGAAAGAGTTACATACATAGTTTTATACAACAGAGTGTGCGTGGTGAAAGAGTTACATACATATTTTATACCAACAGAGTGTGCGTGGTGAAAGAGTTACATACATAGTTTTATAGCAACAGAGTGTGCGTGGTGAAAGAGTTACATACATAGTTTTATACCAACAGAGTGTGCGTGGTGAAAGAGTTACATACATAGTTTTATAGCAACAGAGTGTGCGTGGTGAAAGAGTTACATACATAGTTTTATACCAACAGAGTGTGCGTGGTGAAAGAGTTACATACATAGTTTTATACATAGTTTTATACAACAGAGTGTGCGTGGTGAAAGAGTTACATACATAGTTTTATACCAACAGAGTGTGCGTGGTGAAAGAGTTACATACATAGTTTTATACCAACAGAGTGTGCGTGGTGAAAGAGTTACATACATAGTTTTATACCAACAGAGTGTGCGTGGTGAAAGAGTTACATACATAGTTTTATACCAACAGAGTGTGCGTGGTGAAAGAGTTACATACATAGTTTTATACAAACAGAGTGTGCGTGGTGAAAGAGTTACATACATAGTTTTATACCAACAGAGTGTGCGTGGTGAAAGAGTTACATACATAGTTTTATACAAACAGAGTGTGCGTGGTGAAAGAGTTACATACATAGTTTTATACCAACAGAGTGTGCGTGGTGAAAGAGTTACATACATAGTTTTATACCAACAGAGTGTGCGTGGTGAAAGAGTTACATACATAGTTTTATACCAACAGAGTGTGCGTGGTGAAAGAGTTACATACATAGTTTTATACCAACAGAGTGTGCGTGGTGAAAGAGTTACATACATAGTTTTATAGCAACAGAGTGTGCGTGGTGAAAGAGTTACATACATAGTTTTATACCAACAGAGTGTGCGTGGTGAAAGAGTTACATACATAGTTTTATACCAACAGAGTGTGCGTGGTGAAAGAGTTACATACATAGTTTTACATAGTTTTATACCAACAGAGTGTGCGTGGTGAAAGAGTTACATACATAGTTTTATAGCAACAGAGTGTGCGTGGTGAAAGAGTTACATACATAGTTTTATACAAACAGAGTGTGCGTGGTGAAAGAGTTACATACATAGTTTTATACCAACAGAGTGTGCGTGGTGAAAGAGTTACATACATAGTTTTATACCAACAGAGTGTGCGTGGTGAAAGAGTTACATACATAGTTTTATACCAACAGAGTGTGCGTGGTGAAAGAGTTACATACATAGTTTTATACCAACAGAGTGTGCGTGGTGAAAGAGTTACATACATAGTTTTATACCAACAGAGTGTGCGTGGTGAAAGAGTTACATACATAGTTTTATACAAACAGAGTGTGCGTGGTGAAAGAGTTACATACATAGTTTTATACCAACAGAGTGTGCGTGGTGAAAGAGTTACATACATAGTTTTATACAAACAGAGTGTGCGTGGTGAAAGAGTTACATACATAGTTTTATACCAACAGAGTGTGCGTGGTGAAAGAGTTACATACATAGTTTTATACCAACAGAGTGTGCGTGGTGAAAGAGTTACATACATAGTTTTATACCAACAGAGTGTGCGTGGTGAAAGAGTTACATACATAGTTTTATACCAACAGAGTGTGCGTGGTGAAAGAGTTACATACATAGTTTTATAGCAACAGAGTGTGCGTGGTGAAAGAGTTACATACATAGTTTTATACAAACAGAGTGTGCGTGGTGAAAGAGTTATTTACATAGTTTTATACCAACAGAGTGTGCGTGGTGAAAGAGTTACATACATAGTTTTATACCAACAGAGTGTGCGTGGTGAAAGAGTTACATACATAGTTTTATACCAACAGAGTGTGCGTGGTGAAAGAGTTACATACATAGTTTTATACCAACAGAGTGTGCGTGGTGAAAGAGTTACATACATAGTTTTATACCAACAGAGTGTGCGTGGTGAAAGAGTTACATACATGTGCGAGTTTTATACCAACAGAGTGTGCGTGGTGAAAGAGTTACATACATAGTTTTATACCAACAGAGTGTGCGTGGTGAAAGAGTTACATACATAGTTTTATACCAACAGAGTGTGCGTGGTGAAAGAGTTACATACATAGTTTTATACCAACAGAGTGTGCGTGGTGAAAGAGTTACATACATAGTTTTATACCAACAGAGTGTGCGTGGTGAAAGAGTTACATACATAGTTTTATACCAACAGAGTGTGCGTGGTGAAAGAGTTACATACATAGTTTTATAGCAACAGAGTGTGCGTGGTGAAAGAGTTACATACATAGTTTTATACCAACAGAGTGTGCGTGGTGAAAGAGTTATTTACATAGTTTTATACCAACAGAGTGTGCGTGGTGAAAGAGTTACATACATAGTTTTATACCAACAGAGTGTGCGTGGTGAAAGAGTTACATACATAGTTTTATACCAACAGAGTGTGCGTGGTGAAAGAGTTACATACATAGTTTTATACCAACAGAGTGTGCGTGGTGAAAGAGTTACATACATAGTTTTATACCAACAGAGTGTGCGTGGTGAAAGAGTTACATACATAGTTTTATACCAACAGAGTGTGCGTGGTGAAAGAGTTACATACATAGTTTTATACCAACAGAGTGTGCGTGGTGAAAGAGTTACATACATAGTTTTATACCAACAGAGTGTGCGTGGTGAAAGAGTTATATACATAGTTTTATACCAACAGAGTGTGCGTGGTGAAAGAGTTACATACATAGTTTTATACCAACAGAGTGTGCGTGGTGAAAGAGTTACATACATAGTTTTATACCAACAGAGTGTGCGTGGTGAAAGAGTTACATACATAGTTTTATACCAACAGAGTGTGCGTGGTGAAAGAGTTACATACATAGTTTTATAGCAACAGAGTGTGCGTGGTGAAAGAGTTACATACATAGTTTTATACCAACAGAGTGTGCGTGGTGAAAGAGTTAAATACATAGTTTTATAGCAACAGAGTGTGCGTGGTGAAAGAGTTACATACATAGTTTTATACAAACAGAGTGTGCGTGGTGAAAGAGTTACATACATAGTTTTATAGCAACAGAGTGTGCGTGGTGAAAGAGTTACATACATAGTTTTATAGCAACAGAGTGTGCGTGGTGAAAGAGTTATATACATAGTTTTATAGCAACAGAGTGTGCGTGGTGAAAGAGTTACATACATAGTTTGTGCGTGGTGAAAGAGTTATTTACACCAACAGAGTGTGCGTGGTGAAAGAGTTACATACATAGTTTTATACCAACAGAGTGTGCGTGGTGAAAGAGTTACATACATAGTTTTATACATGTGCGTGGTGAAAGTTAAATACCAACAGAGTGTGCGTGGTGAAAGAGTTACATACATAGTTTTATAGCAACCGTGGTGAAAGAGTTACCTACATAGTTTTATACAGAGTGTGTGGTGAAAGGTTAAATACATAGTTTTATACAAACAGAGTGTGCGTGTCACAAAGAGTTACATACATAGTTTTATACAGACAAAAAAGAGTTAATACATACCTTCACTACAGAGTTTCCCACCTATTTACCTCAGAAGTACCCAGTCACTAAAAAGGAAAAAGTACCTTCACTACTATTGTCCCACCAGAGCCTGGTGAAAGAGAACATAATCACATACACAGAGTTGAAGCCAATGGAAAACATCACCACAAGCTAAAAATCCCTCACCATATTATTTTCCCACCTATTTACCTCAGAAAAAGTACCTACCTTCACTCACCATATTATTTTCCCACCTATTTACCTCAGAAGTACCCAGTCACTAAAAAGGAAAAAGTACCTTCACTACTATTGTCCCACCTATTTACCTCAGAAGTACCCAGTCACTAAAAAGGAAAAAGTACCTTCACTACTATTGTCCCACCTATTTACCTCAGAAGTACCCAGTCACTAAAAAGGAAAAAGTACCTTCACCACATTTCCCCACCCATTTAAATCAGAAGTACCCCAGTTTTCATAGACATATGCTCTCTGCAATCACTAGAAATTGATTATATTTCTGGACGCCTCTCCTTAAAATGATAATGATAATGGGATTATGTGAGTATGTGTGGTGTCTATGAGTGTGCGTGCGTATGTCTGTGCATGTTTGGACTAATGCGTGTGTGATTGTGTGCAACCCTTTCTTTTTTGTACAATTTATATTTTGGATTGCTTGCATGGGTATGTCTGTACATTGATATCTTTGATTTTCTTCAGTCAATGATAATGTCTATAATGTCTATAATTATGCTTTGCATGTGTGTGTGTGCGTGCTTGTGTGCGTGTAATGATATATGCTTTTTATTCGTTTTTAATTTTCTAATGATATTGTAAAGCGCATAGAGCTTAAAGGTATGCGCTATATAAATCTTCTTAATAAATGACTGCATAAATAAAAACAACAACAAAAACAACAACATGGAGTAGGGGATTCCATGATTACCATGGCGACAACTTCGGTTTCGTGTACCTCATATTATAATCCTAGAGTTTAGCTCAAACCAATAAGGATCGTGACTTCACATGTTGATTTTCCCAGAAGAGGCTTTCAAGGAATGGCTAACATTCAGATTATCGTCCTTTTGCAGAGAGAAAATGGAGTTTTACGTCCTCTTGGTCTGAATCAGACACATATGGGACATTTGTAAATACAAATATGGTGGGAACAATACCGGAGGCAACGCCCGGAGGCAGTACGAAACCAGTAAAGTCCCGATATTTTTAATTAATACAGATAGCTGTAGCGGTGACCACGCCTCGGTTAAAACTCATCGGCTATGGCACCGCCACAAGTAGTATTCGTCCTTTTGCAGACTCCCAGACCGACCTCTTAGACCCTCCTCCCCTCCTCTTGAGCTGCCCCGGCTGATCAAAGAAGCTGAAAGACAGTCTCCTCATGGGGATACCGGGTAGTCTTTCATACTAATAGTACCCTCACCTTCTGGAAGTTTTGTGCTTTTATCTTCCTCTAATATGTCACTCTCTTTGACTCTGCCTTTTCTCTTTGCTTTCTGTCATCTACTATCTTTCTGACTTATTGGTCCATTCTCCAGGTGTGTGTTTTCCCCACCAAAATCGTCAAAATAATTTTTCTCCTTTGAGCTCCTCCGAAATCAGAATGTGTCGGCTGTGCGCAACTGGGAGACCAATGAAAACTGAAAACCAGACACATACGTACCTTACCCAGTATGGCCACTATGACCTGGGAACGCAGAAGAAGAAGAAGAAGAAGAAGACGAAAGACAGTAAATCAGCACAGGGCTTTCAGGAGCAGTTCAAACAATTGTAAAGTCCACATTAATAACAGTCAAGCCATTCAGGACCAGCGCAGTAAACTGTACGGTTTCCAGGAGTTCACTCCACAGTTCTATGTATGTTAACACGGTAACATTATTAAACGAAGGGATCTAAGAGGCTCAAATTTTGCATGCCTATAAGTAGTTAGGATATCTAGGCCAAGTTCGAAAATGGAGGTCATTGGTCAAAGATCAAGGTTATTTGAGTAAGAAATGTGCCGCGCGTCTTAACAATCTACGGTGAAGTCCTTCAGGGTTATCAGCACATGGGGGTCCCTGCCACCATCTTCTCGGCGCACTGGTAGGGGAAGTTGAGCACAGCTAGCAAGGCGTCGCACACGGACTTGAGCGGAGTGACGCACACGGCGAAAGGCAGCAGTAAGACGTAGAGGCCTGCCAAGATGCCGGCTAACGGCCAGGCGACGAAGATGAGGATGAGAAACCAGCAGATCACCCACAGAACGGTCAGTGGGCCGCTCTCTCCCCCTCCCGTTCCTTCCCCGCAAGCCATCAGGCTGGAGCTACAGCTGCTTCTGCTGCTTCGTTTGGTCTTCTAGGTTACTGGTGAACTGAAATATAAATAAGTCAATATTATTGGTGTGGCATTGATGCAATTTACCCCTGTTTTCTTCTTCTTGTTGTTCTTGTTCTTCTTCTTCTTCTTCTTCTTCTTCTTCTTCTTCTTCTTCTTCTTCTTCTTCTTCTTCTTCTTCTTCTTCTTCTTCTACTTCTTCTTCTCCTCCTCCTCCTTCTCCTTCTCCTTCATTTGTTTCTCTTCCTTTTCTGGGACTACTTGTGCACTGAAATATAAGACAAAGTAAATTGGTTTCAACAATATCAATGCTGTATATCCCCCCCCCCCCCCCCCCCTGCTTCATCTCCTCCCCCCCTCCTCCTTCTAGACTTCGGCTTTCTAACCAGCTGCAATGGTGGTGTCACGGATTAACGATTGGGAGGTCTTGGGTTCGAATCCCATCAGAGACTTGATGGGTTTTCTTTTTGGGCCCTGGACGGACTCCTATCCAGAGTGAGTGTGCTATGGGCTCACTTGGAAGACTGGAATCCCACAGACCAGTATGATCCATTTGATGGAGGGTGCGATTCCAATATTGTTTTTCTGATTTTTCCTGACAACATCTTAGGTGTCTGTATCTTTCGGGCCTGATAAACGTCAGGGTAGAACGATGACAGGACGTATACAATACAGCCCTATCACGCAAGTCTCAAGCCAACTTGGAACTCCACATCATCATCACTATTATTATCAATAATTAATAAACACCATCATTGCCATCCTTAAAAAATTGTATCAAATTCTGTGGCCTTGCATGCCCTGTTCTCATGGTCAGTTTCGATTACCAATCCAATCTATGTAAATGGTGCGTTCGGGTCAAAGTCACGGGGATCAGTGTGTTCTGGGGAGCTGTCGATGGACGGACGTCGAGGCACCCTCTGAGGAGGCGGTGCACCACACTTCGCCAAAGCTCACTTCGCCAATGCTCACTTCGACAAACCACACTTCGCCAAACCAGACTTCGCCAAATCATTAGCCCGGCATAACACTTCGCCAAACCACACTTCGCCAAAAACATAGGTTAGGGATAGGGTTAGGGATTGGGTTAGGGATAGGGTTAGGGATTGGGTTAGGGATAGGGTTAGGGATAGTAAGAAAATAACAGAAAGTCACAGGAAATCATTTTGGGCGAACAGTGCTAGAACAGTCCCGTCAAACAAAAATTCAAGACAGTGATTACTTGTGAACACTTTGTCACCAAAACCAGTCATTTCTTGGCGAACTGAGCAGAGTGGTTTTGGGCGAGATGTTACTTTTCGTGCACTAGCGGCCTTGGGGAGGGGTTGTCGGTGCCGAGAGTGAACATCAAAGGTTTGGCGAAGTGTGCTTTGGCGAAGTGTGGCGCACCCGGAGGAGGACCTCACTCACCCTGGCTCCGTGACTAAGGCATTATTGTCGTCAGAAGGGGGCTTAGTGTGTAGTGTCCTGCGTATGTTAGCTCAGAGCAGGCATACATTTATCGCGGCACTGCTTTATCTAGACATCTCCACTATAAACACATTGTAGCTCAGCCCGCTGGAATGGCTCCAACCCACCTGCGTGCGCATCTCGACCATTCCAACGGAAGTGTCGCCATCTTAGTCCTTATTTGTGTGTAAACAAAGTGAAAATGTTATCTAAATGTGTAAAGAAAACATCCAGATGTTATAAATACAGTTTAGATAAGTTTCGAATTGGAACAGCCAAATACGCAGCATCGATCTGGCATTTTTCAAAAAAAGGTAAGGACTAAGATGGCGGTCTCCCATGATATGGCGCTCCTTGTGGCCGGATATGACGACACGTGGGTACCAGCCATAGCAGCTGCCCTCTCTGCTATCTGGCAGTCATTGTCGGAAACGACAGACAGGCAACAACATTATGGTCTGCTACTCAAATTGCTTTTATTATTGGTTCTCGCTAGCCGCCAGTAGGTGCCAATAGTAAATGTCATGTTGAAACTGTCCCACTATGACTATGTGTATCACTATGACCAGTCTACTGACCTGTCAGTCCAGTTGAGTTATCGTAGCGTTGTTTGTCCACTATGGCACTGGTCATTCCACTGTCTGGCCGAAGTCTACGTCTATGCAATGATGCTATGCCAAGCTATAACCTTCCCAATGCTTATAAAGAATCTCCAGACAGCTTCAGTTTTCTTCTCCACACTTTTTATTTCCAAAGTACCAGCAGTAAGCTTCTCATGAAGTCAAGGTCAGCCTAGCTGTCATGGTTGCGTCATTTACTTATGATGTCATCCAATCTACGACACCAGTCATAGGGGACTTTCGCATTATAAATCCCTGCTGGATTGGAAACTTTCCATATTCATTCAATAGGAATTGTTCGGAAATAATTAAGGGGAGTAATTTCATGGTGTGTGGGAGTGATCTTGCATAATTCAATCGATCAAACAGGGGAAGTTACTCTACCATCAGGTAGATCCCAGCTCTCGCCTCGTGTGTTTGAGTAGACTTGCATCACTTAGAACACCGTGCGTCATTCTAAACTTGATGTCATTTATATTTTTACGTCACATTTTGCAAGTTCTATCAGTTTGTGGATACTGGCCACCACTCATTTTTCTAAATAAAAAAAAATGTTTGCAAGTCGCTGACTCGCATCCTGCGGTTTCAAGCTTCGACGCCACGCCGCCATGGTTGCTTTGGTTTTGACCGAGCAAGTCGAAGTAATCAACTCTATTTTCACGAAAATTAGTGCTCTCCCCTAGGGGTTTTTTCCTCAAAAAATCGTCTATTTGACTTTGGATCGGGTGTGGCCCATCCCCTTAACACGTAAAGAATTCAAGGCGTAAGCATTTGATTGAGAAGGGCTTCTTCTACAAAGACTGTTATGCATGCATAAGTCTACTAGAATAATCTAAGACAACTTTTCTGACAATGAGCCATGGAGGTCAAGATGCCTTAACATCACCAGCCGCCGTGGCATAGTGGTTAGCGTCACGGACTACTGGCTGGGAGGTCATGGGTTCGAATCCCATCAGAGGCGAGGGTTTTTTCGGTCCTGGACCGACTCCTACCTAAAGTGAGCGGTTGTGGGCTCAATGGGAAGACTGAAATCACACAGTCGAGCTTCATCCGCTTAACGGATGCGATTCTGAGAGTGTTGCTCTGATTTCAAGACCAACACTGCAGGTGTCTGTAGTTCTCGGGCCTGGTTAACGCCGGGATATCATTATGAACGGAAGCGTAGAATACAGCCTTGTCTCAGACCGATGCAGAACTCCATAGCATCATCATAGTCATCCGCCTCATTTCCTGCTCTCATGGTGACCTCAGTTTGGGTTTCCAATCCAGTCTATGCCTTGATGCGTTCGGGTCAAAGTCATGGGGATCAGTGTGTTCTGGGGAGCTGTCGGTGGACGGTCGTGGTGGCGCCCTCGGAGGAGGACCTCACTCACGCTGGCTCCGCGACTAAGAGAATAGTGTCGTCAGTAGGGCTCTACTGGACTCCATCGAAGTGACTCAGGAGCAGTGCAGTGTCTCATCGGTTGGTTGCCTCCTGACGGCCTAGCATAGATTCGCTCCCCTTGGACTGCTGGTGTCGTTTTCTGTTACCTGAACAAGCGGAGGTGTGGCTGCGAGTTGGGACTCGGAATGAGCGGCGTGGGTGCAACACCACTGTATGGCCAGAAGATGGGATAGAGAACAAATGCAAATGCCTTCAGATAGCGAAACCCATGGCCTTTTAGGTTTTGCTGTTGAATCATGGAATGTGCTTACCAACAACTCGCCACGTTAAAGACAACAGCAACTCGCCTCGTGTTGTTGGGTACAGACTACCAGCAGTGTGTTCGACGTGAGGGGCTTGTCAACAAACGTGCTCCTCTCAAAACAGAAAGAAAGAAAGAAAAAACTGTGGAGAGAGATAACTGAAAAGGCAATGCACTTCGTTGGGGAACAATTGCCATGAATAACCAATAGTTCCCCCACCTTCTGGAAGTTCTGTGCTTGTAACTTCCTCTAATCTGTCTCTCTCTTTGACTCTGCCTTTTTCCTTGCTTTGTGTCATCTACTATCTTTCTGACATTTTGGCCCATTCTTCTGCCTTTCCCCCCAACAAAATCTTCCATATAGTTTTCTTCTTTGAGCTCCTCCGAAATGGGAATATGTCGGTTGAATGCAGCGGGGACACCAGTGAAAACTGGAAAACGGACATACGTCTCCATTGTGGCCTTATGGCCTGGGAACGCAGAAGAAGAACAAAAGCCATGAATAATATGTGCTAAAAAATAATTTGTTCCATTGAAAACTGCGTTGACATAGACATCACTTTTGAAGCTGAAAATCCATACTTTATTAATAACCTGGAGTTTATTTTGTCCAGTCATCAACTTGTATAGGGAATTGATAAAAGTATGTGACAAATTACAAATGATTTCAAAAATTAACTATGTTAAGCATCTGATCAAGAGGGAGCTGAGACGTGCCG
>CM065695.1:2416566-2419066 GCA_017654935.2 Phymorhynchus buccinoides | reverse complement strand
TTTACGTGTAGACCTACTCTTTGAGGGGTCACTAAATTCTTTGAGTCATAAAAATAAATATATTCTGATATCTTTTGATAAAACATTTTAACATGGAATTTGCTCTGCTTTCTGTAGGCTTGTTGCACAATATTATGCACAACTTTAAATTTGTTTGACCCTTCGTAGGCACTCTAATAAAACGATGTAATTCTGAACACTTCTGCATACTGCCAACACTGTTTCGCCTCGTGTTGATCTTTGATCAGCTGAATTTCTTGTTGACATGTAGGCCTACTGGGATTCAAAGAATTTATGCTTCGCGGGAAAAAAACAAAAACAAAACCTAGATAGATAAGAGGGCATGCGAGGCTGGGCACCCCTGGCTAGTCCGAGAACACCCAACCCCACACGGGAGGAAATGTATATGGTCTTTATGCGGGGAGCTTCAGCACCTTGGAGGTGAAGGAGCTGAGCGTCGGGGACTGGACAGTTTCTGGTGGCAAGGAGTTCCAGTCGCGGATGGTTTTGGGGAAGAAAGTGTTGCTGCGGTAGTCGGTTCTTGCAGATATACGTTGAAATTGCATGTTGTGGTTCTGTCTTCTACTGTTGGGAGGTAGGGGTTTGAGGGTGTTGCACCTTACACAGGCCAAGCCATTCACAATTTTATAGAAGATGGTGAGCCTGGATGCTCTGCGGCGCTCAGCCAGTGAGGACCATTGCAGCTGTTGAAGCATGCTACTAACACTGGATGTGTTTCTGTTCCTGTTAAGGACATATCTGGCTTCAGCCAGTGAGGACCATTGTAGCTGTTGGAGCATGCTACTAACACTGGATGTGTGTCTGTGCCTGTTAAGGACATACCTGGCTTCAGCCAGTGAGGACCATTGTAGCTGTTGGAGCATGCTACTGACACTGGATGTGTTTCTGTGCCCGTTAAGGACATGTCTGGCTTCAGCCAGTGAGGACCACTGTAGCTGTTGGAGCATGCTACTGACACTGGATGTGTTTCTGTGCCTGTTAAGGACATGTCTGGCTTCAGCCAGTGAGGACCACTGCAGCTGTTGGAGCATGCTACTGACACTGGATGTGTTTCTGTGCCTGTTGAGGACATATCTGGCTTCAGCCAGTGAGGACCATTGGAGCATGCTACTGACACTGGATGTGTTTCTGTGCCCGTTAAGGACATGTCTGGCTTCAGCCAGTGAGGACCATTGTAGCTGTTGGAGCATGCTACTGACACTGGGTGTGTTTCTGTGCCTGTTAAGGACATATCTGGCTGCTCTGCGCTGCACCTTCTCGAGGTCCGAGGTCAGCCTGTCAGTGTGTGAGTCCCAGACTGAGCTGGCATATTCTGTGATGGGTCTGACCATGGCTCTATGTCTCTCTCTCTCTCTCTCTCTCTCTCTCTCTCTCTCTCTCTCTCTCTCTCTCTCTCTCTCTCTCTCCCCTCTCTCTCTCCCCCCCTCTCTCTCCCCTCTCTCCCCCCCTCTCTCTCTCTCCCTCCCCCTCTCTCTCTCTATTTTGACGTTGTACGAACATATTATTTATTTTTGTATATAGCTTTTGGATATAGATAAATTTTCGCGTCATAATTTGTATATTCTTATCCATAGTAAAAATGGATTTAGCTTTGTTTTGTACTGATTATTATGAATAGTGTAATTTGTTTGCAAGGGGCGAAGGCCTACATGAATAAATTATTCACACACACACACACACACGCGCACACACGCACGCACGCACGCACGCACGCACGCACACACGCACGCACACACACGCACACACGCACGCACGCGCGCACGCACACACACACACACACACACACACACACACACACACACACACACACACACACACACACACACACATACGCAGTTGGAACTTACAAAGAAATACAGACAGACATAAAACAAGAGAGGGTAAATGTGCATGTTATTAGTGCCGGTGTTGTGATCATCCATATCCACACCTACCCTCCACCCCTCACCCACCCCCCTCTCTCTCTCTTCGTGAGATCATCTCACGACGAAATTGCCGAAAACAGTGAGTAAAAGGTATTCACAAAATGTTTGTAATCTGCTTTCATTGGGCATTGTTGTCTGCATGAATTTGGCCTCGTTAACTTCAGCTTGAAGGTCGGACAATGTTCTACGCGCCAGCAGGCAATTCAATGACAACGGAAGGCTGAGTGATGCAGGGACACGGATATTGTCAATAGGATTTATCATTTAACTGTCATCAATGTGTGATTCGTCGCGATTATAATACTGGTACCAGTGTATTGGATGTCCCCATTTCTTGATGGAGAAAGGACTCGTATTGTGATTTCAGCAGACTAAAGGTAGAGAGATGATTATTTGGTGTGTGTGTGTGTGTGTGTGTGTGTGTGTGTGTGTTTCATTTCACGTCAATCACATTATAGAGGGGTATATGTTTTTGACCACGAGTGTCTGTCTGACTAGCAACATTCATATTTTTGTCCCTAGAGGAGATGAATTCAGACAGAAAAGAACACATG
>CM065695.1:2406566-2409066 GCA_017654935.2 Phymorhynchus buccinoides | reverse complement strand
TCTCTCATCTCTCTCTGCTCTCTCTCTCTCTCCCCCCCTCTCCCCTCTCTCTCACTCTGTCTCTCTCTCTGTACTGTGTGTGCCTGTGTCTCTCTTTATCTTTCAGTGAAAGATGAGCCCTGTGAATGACTGATGGCTTTCAAGGTAATTAGTCATTGTGCGTTATCCTATGTCGGAAAAACCGTTGTAACTCCAATTCCACCATCAGACATTCTCCTATTCGCGCGCGCACTTTACACACATACATACAGAACGCGCAACGCGTACGCACACACATCACACGCACACATCACACACAGGGGGAGGACAGAATGGGAGGGGGAATACTCCTCTCTCCACCCTCTCTCTCTCTCTCACTCCTCTCTCTCTCTCTATCTCATCTCTCCATCTCTCTCTCTCTCTCTCTATCTCTCTCTCTCTCTCTCTCACCCTCTCTCTCTCTCTCTCTCTCCATCCTCTCTCTCTCCTCTCTCTCTCTCTCGTCTCTCTCTCCTCTCTCTCTCTTTCTCATCCACTCTCCACCCTCTCTCTCTCTCTCCCCATCTCTCTCCCCTCTCTCTCTCTCTCTCTCTCTCTCTCTCTCTCTCTCTTCTCTCCTCTCTCTCTCTCTCTATCTCTCTCTCTCTCTCTCTCTCTCTCTCCATCTCTCTCTCTCTCAAGCAATGATGCGTGCAGTATTAAATTTGATTCCCGTCCCACTGATTATTATCACAAGCCACTTGATCAACACTCCACTTCGATCCTGGTACCCCCCCCCCCCCCCCCACGTCACCCCCCCCCCCCCACTTCACCCCCTTCTACATCCAAACCTCCAAAGCCTCTGTAATGTATAGTAACCCCCCCCCCCCCCCCTCTCCCACTATTCTTAATGTCTCAACCTCCCCCCACGTTCCCCATAATTGTGTCTTGTGCCCCCCCCCCCCCCCCACCACACCGTCTATTTTGTAAGATAGGTGACTAAAACGCGTTTTCACGTAAGTCTGGATAGCAGATTTCTCCATTGCTTCGTTCACCTTGTCCGTCCACCCAGAACATACTGAATCTGATCCCCATGACTTTGACCCGAACACACCAAGCGCATAGACTGGATTGGGAATCGATAGAGAGGTCACCACGAGAGCAGGGCATGGAAAGCAATAGAATTTGAGACTTTTTTTTTTAAAGAAGACGATTGATTGATTGGTTTGGAAATCGAAACTGAGGTCCCCACGAGAGCAGGGCATGCGAAGCAACAACATTTGATACTTTTTTTTTTAAAAAGAATTGATTGATTGGTTTGGAAATCGAAACTGAGGTCCCCACGAGAGCAGGGCATGCGAAGCAACAACATTTGATACTTTTTTATATTTTAAAGATGATTGATGGAAATGAGGATAATAATGAATGATGAAGGTGCTATGGATTCTGTCCCCTGGGCATATTCACGGATTTCCTGGGACGCCGTATGGTGGCTGCCATTAGTGTTACTAAAATTAAGAATATGTTTCCCACTTCCGTTCCAATTAACCCTTTCACGCCAATGTCGCATTTATGCACCACAATGGTTAAACACCCATGTCACTGACAGGCGTGAAATTAGGGCGAAAGGGTTAAAATAATCACTCAAACAACCCAACAAAAGAAAGGTCGACAGCTCGAGGACACACGTGCTTAGCATGACTCGATACAAAAAAGGTGACCGGTCAAATCGTCCCTTCGCCAACTCGTCCCCGACAGACAGTCTAACAAACAGACAAGAGAGATGGGGGAGAGGGACGAGTTGGTAGAAGAACGAGTTGACCTGCAACCAATGTCACAGTTCACAGATGCCTTCGTAAAACCGGAAGTTTCAAGCATACAGGTGAAAGGTCAGGAAAGTTGTCATAGATCCGGTTATCGAATACTTTACACTAGTTAGTCCCCGAGCCGAAGGTTCGGGGAGCTATTGTTTTTTCTGTCCCGTCCGTCCGTCCGGTGTCCGTCCGGCGTGCCTCCCGTCCGGCTGATTCGTCCGTTTTTCTCAAAAACTATTCAGAATCATCATCAAATTTGGTATACTAGAAGATGCAAGCTATCCACTGATGTCTTTAGCTTTACATTAAGGTCAAGGTCGCGCCAGTTACGGGGTTAAACCCTGAAACACATAATCGCTAATATCTAGCGAAGTTTTGCATGTATTTTAATGCAGTTTTTTTCACAACATTTTTCTTGATTGGTCTATAACACAGGTCATGAATTTTTCAGTGCTTGTAGCATGATCGCGCGCGCTCAAATCACGGGTCCGAACCCCAAGGCTATATATAAAAAAAAAAACTATTCAGTTACGTGCTGTTTTGATGCCTTTTTATGTAGTTACGTGCTGTTTTGATGCGTTTTTATGTATGTGTACAGCACACATTTTGCGGAGTAGGCGATGCTGCGAGGGGACTTTGCAGTTCAGCGTTTTGTTCAGTTTAGTTTTTTTCAAGAATAGCAACTTTTGTCATATGGATGTTATGGTCGGATACGATTGACTAGAATA
>CM065695.1:2394066-2399066 GCA_017654935.2 Phymorhynchus buccinoides | reverse complement strand
ATTGTAGCAACAGAGAGACAAAGAGAGATATTGTAGCAACAGAGAGACAGAGAGACAAAGAGAGATATAGTAGCAACAGAGAGACAGAGAGACAAAGAGAGATATTGTAGCAACAGAGAGACAGAGAGACATATTGTAGCAACAGAGAGACAGAGAGACAAAGAGAGATATTGTAGCAACAGAGAGACAGAGAGTTATATTGTAGCAACAGAGAGACAGAGAGACAAAGAGAGATATAGTAGCAACAGAGAGACAGAGAGACAAAGAGAGATATTGTAGCAACAGAGAGACAGAGTTATATTGTAGCAACAGAGAGACAGAGAGACAAAGAGAGATATAGTAGCAACAGAGAGACAGAAAACTTGAAAACTTGAAATTTATTTTGCAAGGATAAAGACAGGCAACGCCTAGTCTTCCAATCTGTCCTTGAGAGACAGAGAGACAGAGAGACAACGAGAGATATTGTAGCAACAGAGAGATAGAGAGACAAATAGAGATATTGTAGCAACAGAGAGACAGAGAGACAACGATAGATATAGTAGCGACAGAGAGACAGAGAGACAGAAACAGAGAGAAGTTGAAGAAAATAGGGGTCACAGGAATAAGGTCGAATATACATTTCGTCCTAAGGTCGAATGATACACAGATCGGACCAAGGTCCAAAAAAAAATGTCGGAATGTACATTTCGTCCTAAGGTCGATAACATTTCGCCTAACAGTCGAAAGTGCTCAGAGTCCTAAGGTCGAATATACATTTCGGCCTAAGGTCACTGCAACATTTCGTCCTAAGGTCGAAAGTGCTCAGCTCTGGGTGTAGCAACAGAGAGACACACACACAGACACAAAGACAGAAAGAGAGAGTGACAGAGAGACAAAGAGAGAGATAGTAGCAACAGAGAGGGAGAGAGAGAGAGAACGAGAGATATTGTTCAGACACACAATTAAGTGGACAATTAAGTTTATTATTAAATCCGATATAAACATACTAATATTGAAGTATAAAGTTAAAAGAATAGTCTTTTTCGGAGACTTAAAGAGAGACAAAGAAAGTGCATATTCTAGCCCAAACACAGATGATTGGCGATGATCCGATGACCACATGATTGCCTGATCCGCAGGAGATACTAACCCCTCTAACCCATTCCGAACACCCTGATGACAGACAAGATGGGTGACCGACATTCATGGCACTTGTTGCCAGGGTCCTATTTTGCGTTTTTTTATTAAATGAAACAGACTGACTGATGAGACAGACCTTAGAGACAACGAGAGATATAGTAGCAAATGTAGATTCGACCTTAGAGAACTGAGCACTTTCGATCTTAGGAGAAATGTATATTCGACCAGAGGACGAAATGTATATTCGACCTTAGAGAGAACTGAGCAGCGATCTTAGGACACAAATGTATATTCGACCTTAGGACTAAATGTATTTTCGACCTTATTACTGATTCCCGAAAATAGCTCTAGTACTCATCATTATCACGCTATTAATTGACGCCTTGGCATGAGGCTGTGAGGCCAGTTGACACAAGCTAGAACACCAAGGCTACATCAAAATGTTGTTATGTGCTGCATGGTTGTGCGGGGATTGTTTTAAGCCATGACAAGCTCCTAGCATAACATCATCAGTCTAAAAAATCTCCGAAGTCGGAGTGTGGCTGCTCTCGTGGCGGGGTAATCAAAAACTGTCACACGCGTAATGTTCTCATCCCTAGTTGTTGCATTTGTGCCATAGTGTTCAAGTGCTTCGGCTGTTGGGATGATCCCTGGAGTCTGTAACCCTTCCCGTACCCCGTGGGTGTGTTTGCACCCATACTTTTACTTTTTGCTACATATTTTCAAAATCGTTCATTGAATCTTGCTGAAATTTTATGACGTTGTCAATGAAAGGTTTGAGCATGTGCACGCCAAAACGCCAGCATTTGTGTTGACAAACAAGCGAGTAAATAAACAACAAAGTCGTGGTTTAAGCGATGGTAAGACGACGACAACAATAACAATAATTGATGGTGCCGTTTCTTTGCTTCACACAGATGGATGGAGGAGGGGGCTTAGGGGGCCGAAAGCGTCACGTCTTCAAGGGATCCGTGCTGGTCTCCATCCTCATCGAGCTCTGCCCAGGGCGCTGCCCCACCCGGACCCACGCCCTACTTGCCGCCCAACAGCTCCTGCAGCGCGGGCATATCGTCAGCATCTTCGGCTCCACCGCCACTTTCGAGGACTCCGCTCAGCTGTACCTGTGGCAGGATGACGACGACTCCCTGCAGCGTCATAGAGCGGCCATGACGTCATCGCATGACGTCACCAGTCCTGCGCGCGCTCAAGATCCGAGGGGTTGTGGCCATGGGGATAGAGAGAAGGGAGGGGAGGGGATTCTAGACTCGGAGCTGGTGGAACGGGTGAAGAGCAAAGTGCTGAACCGGACCGAGGCGTACAATATCGTGACGTCCTACAACAACTTCTTTCAAGAGCTTCAGCAGGACGCGGGAAGGGAGAGCAGCCGAGGGAACTATTACCACGTCCCTGCTGTGCAGAAACAGCCACAGCCACAGCAGCAGCAGTTTGAGAAATCTGTGATACATCAAGATTATCATCATCATCAACAGCAGCAGCAGCAGCAGTTTGAGAAATCTGCGATACATCAAAGTTATCCGAATCAACAACAACAGCAGCAGCAGCAACAATTTGAGAAATCTGCGATACATCAAAATTATCATCATCAACAGCGGCAGCAGCAGCAGCAGTCCCATAGCTCTTCTGCAGGTCACAGGCAGCCGAGGGAGAGGCAGGGACACGAGAAGGAAGCAGGCCACTGCACTAACACCCCCAGCCCTCCAAAGGACGATCGTAGTCCGTCATCGTCTTCTCACCAAAGTCGTCAGCACCATTCTCCATCTCAGCAAGGTCGTCACCGGTCTCCTCTGAGGAACACCAATCGTCCTCCACACTCACAACAGACCCGTCACTCCTCTCCACCCCATCACCACCACCACCACCACTCGTCCCCTCCACACCCTCACCAACATCCGTCTTCAAACGTACAACGGTCATCCCAAGACAAGCCAGAGCCGAGGCGTCCAGACCCTAACCGACAGTCGGAGTCAACACACTCTCGATTTGAGCAAAATAATACCGGACGATCTCCTCCAAGGAGCCAGAAACCAGGGCAGCAACGGCCTGACACCCAGAATTTCCACCCCAATAGCCAGAAGCCAGCGGGGTCTTATCCTATCAACCCGCAGTCAGAACATCCTCGTTCAAGCCACCAGAGGCCAGAGCATTCCCGTGCCGTGAAGCAACAGAAAGCTCCTGCCGGTAGTCAACAGCAGACGCCGACTCCAAGAGATCCAGAACAAGACACCCCCCGTTCTCATCACCAGAAATCCAGGAGGACCAGAAAAGACCCCCAAATATCCTCAGGTGATAAAGCGCAACCTCATCCTGCACCCTGTCCGTCCATTGGTCAGAGCTTTCCTTCACAGACTGTAACGTGTCCTCCTATTGGCCAGACCGTTTCCTCGGGGTTCTATCCATTACCCAATAAAAGAGAGACGCAGTACGAAAGCGCGTGTTCCACGGACAGTTCCCTGGACACGGAGACATATTTCCGCACACGGGAGAGAGTATCGCATCACAGCAAACATCACCACCCGCAGCAACAACCCGCTTCTGGCCACAGAAAGCCAGACGCCAGTGCCGGAGTTCACAGTCACCGAAAACCGCGCGAAAAGAGCCAGTCACGTGGAGCTGCCTCAGCCAATCAGGATTCTCGGTTTGGTCCAAGTTCTGCCAAGATGTCTTCCGCAGTAAACCAGCAGTCTGAGGGAGGAGGAAGGGGCGCGGGCTTTCAAGACATTGCTCAAAGGAACAGGGACAACGCACAGAGAACGTCCTCAGATTACGAAGCGACGTTAATCAGGACTCCCCCTTCTTCCTCCCACCTCTCTCAGGGACCTTCGACGGGTCAAAGGTCAGGAGGTAGAGTGACCGCAGACCTTCACTGGAACCAAGGCTCGGACCCCGCGCTAGACTCCAACCGACAGCCCAACCCCTACTCCGACATAAACCAGCAACAAAGAAGCATATACTCCGACATAGAGAGACAGAGAGGTTTATGTCCTTACTCAGAAAGCGACAGACAACCCTACTCCGACGTAGACGCTAGACAACAACGAGGCGTGTATCCTTACGCCGACATGGAAGTGAGGCAGACGTACTCGGACTTGGATAGACAACCCTACTCGGACACGGACAGACAGAGCGGGGTGTACTCCGACATGGACAGACACAACGCGGGGGTGTACCCTTACTCGGACAACGAGAAGCAGCTGATGGAGGAGATGAAGAGGATGAAGAAGGAGCACCAGGACATTCTGAGGACGTACGAGGGTCGGATCAACAAGCTGATGGCCAAGATGCACGAGCTGCGCAGCATTGCCGAGATGCTGGAGAATTCCTCCACCAACACTGCTGCCAAGTCTTCTGCCGCCTATGGCATGCTACCTGCAAAAGCTACGCTGCTACAAATGATAGGTCAGTGCGTAGTAACTGTGTTAGTGTTTTGCACATATATACGTACTAATTAGTGTGTTGGTCATGTATACTATTGGTTCAATATTGCCCCCCCCCCCACACACCTCCACATAGTTCGGACGGAGGACTATACGTTTATCGGTGTCTGTTTGTTGGTATGCATTATAAGAACAGACTATAGGGGAAGACGGGGTAAAAAGACGATCATGGGCTTTGCACTGACTTCCTGTCGCAACAGAATTGAAGCCCATGCCAATTATCTCATGAAATGAAGCAAATTTCAGTCATATTTTGCACATGAGACGAACGCTAAACATTAACACTCGTCTCATGGGCAAATGCTTCATTTCAAGAGATAATTGGCATGGGCTTCTTAGCCGCCCATGGGCTTTTTACCCCGTCTTACCCTATTGGTTATCATATATGTGTTAGTGACTGGTTATTTGTGAGTTAGTAATGCACGC
>CM065695.1:2361566-2389066 GCA_017654935.2 Phymorhynchus buccinoides | reverse complement strand
CAGGAGACAATCATCTCACTGTCTGGTGCTATTCTTTAAAGTCAACAGGGGACAGTCATCTCACTGTCTGGTGCTGTTCTTTAAAGTCAACAGGAGACAATCATCTCACTGTCTGGTGCTATTCTTTAAAGTCAACAGGGGACAGTCATCTCACTGTCTGGTGCTGTTCTTTAAAGTCAACAGGAGACAATCAGCTCACTGTCTGGTGCTATTCTTTAAAGTCAACAGGGGACAGTCATCTCACTGTCTGGTGCTGTTCTTTAAAGTCAACAGGAGACAATCAGCTCACTGTCTGGTGCTATTCTTTAAAGTCAACAGGGGACAGTCATCTCACTGTCTGGTGCTGTTCTTTAAAGTCAACAGGAGACAATCAGCTCACTGTCTGGTGCTATTCTTTAAAGTCAACAGGGGACAGTCATCTCACTGTCTGGTGCTGTTCTTTAAAGTCAACAGGAGACAATCAGCTCACTGTCTGGATTCTTTCTTCCATTAAAAGATCACTCCTCTTCGTGTCTTCAGTTCTTCCTCTTCTTCTTCTTTTTTTAAGTCTTCTGCGTTCCCAGGCCATATGGCCATGATGGGTAAGGTACGTATGTGTCCGGTGTTCAGTTTTTACTGGTCTCCTCGCTGCGTACTGTCGACACATTCCGATTTCAGAGGAGCTCAAAGGAGAAACATTATTTGGAAGACAGGAGAATGGGCCAATAAGTCGGAAAAATAGTAGATGATAGAAAGGAAAGGGAAAAGGCAGAGTCAAAGAGAGTGGCAGATTATAGGAAGTTACAAGCACAGAACTTACAGAGGGTGGGGAAACTATCTTTACGAAAGACCCCCCCCCCCGGTATCCCCATGGGGAGAGACTCGTGGAGGGGGCGGGATCGTCCAGCTCTCCATATGGAGGCACGAGGCATCCACCCACTGCCCCAAGTTCTTGAA
Organism: Phymorhynchus buccinoides; assembly: GCA_017654935.2. Lineage (NCBI taxonomy): Eukaryota > Metazoa > Mollusca > Gastropoda > Neogastropoda > Raphitomidae > Phymorhynchus > Phymorhynchus buccinoides. The sequence continues at coordinate 2,388,130 of CM065695.1, read as the reverse complement.
AAAGAGACATAATATTATGTTCAGTCCTACCTTTCTGTTGTTGACTGCCTTGAAAAATGGCTAAAAATATTGCCTTCTTTCTGCCGTCTTTCTGAAACAGAAACCTCGGGGGGGGGGGGGGGGGGGGGGTGTGGTCCAGCTCTCCATATGGAGGCACGAGGCATCCACCCACTGCTGCCCAAGTTCTTGAAAAAGAGACATAATATTATGTTCAGTCCTACCTTTCTGTTGTTGACTGCCTTGAAAAATGGCTAAAAATATTGCCTTCTTTCTGCCGTCTTTCTGAAACACAGGAAACCTCGGGGGGGGGGGGGGGGGGGGGGGTGGGGGGGGGGGGGGGGGGTGGGTTGGTCCAGCTCTCCATATGGAGGCACGAGGCATCCACCCACTGCCCCAAGTTCTTGAAAAAGAGACATAATATTATGTTCAGTCCTACCTTTCTGTTGTTGACTGCCTTGAAAAATGGCTAAAAATATTGCCTTCTTTCTGCCGTCTTTCTGAAACAGAAACCTCTGTTTATGAGTCGTTTTAATCCCGCTAAATGTGCAAGAAACAGACTTTGGTATCCTTGCTGGCTCTAATGTTAGTGTAATATAAAGCTCAACATTCAAAACACCACATTTTATAGAATATTTCAATATCAGATAGAGGGTACGCTTTGTTGATTCTTCTTAGACGACAACGGGATTTTATAATACAGGTATAATACACATACAAATTATTCGGTTTTCCATGTGATGCATGACAGCGTAAAACCCCCCACAAAAACCAAACCACTGAAGATGTCTTATGCTTTGGCAACAGTTAAAGGCCTATCAACCGATCCCAAGAATCGGGTCACGCTAGTCCGACACATGTGAGGCGACGCGTGAGACTCGCACAAAGAGGAAAAAAGAAGGGTAAAGCTTCTCTGCCACAAGCCGTGATTCAATGAAGCTGTGCGCCTACCGCCTCCCGCCTTTTATACTCCTGCTGCGGCTTTAACCCTTTCACCGCCAAAGTCGCATTTTAGCACCACAGTGATTTAACACCTATGTCACTAAAAGGCATCAAATTGGGGTCTATTATCCAAAGACCCTATTGTCTTAGTTTTGGGAAGTAAGGATAGACCTTATTTTATATATGTCACAGAAGAATCCCCAATACTGCAGATGGATTTTGTTCTCTATCCAGGTAAATTTAATGGACATTTTTGGCTGAAATATGGCTGGCGGTGAAAGGGTTAATACCTGTTCTGTGAGTGGGCTAAAATATCATGCCGTTTTTGTTTTGTTAGCTTGTTATTTCTCACTTTTGATTGATGATTTATGTTTGGTGCTGTTGTTGTTATGGTCAGCTGCTTGCTATTTCTAAAACACCTAAGGCCTATAATTATCTACATTGTATTCATGCTGTTGTCCTTATGGTCAGCTGCTTGCTATTTCTAAAACACCTAAGGAGAGCGGTCCCAGCGCATGTGTTCATGCTGAAGAACCTGCGCTGTAGTCTCAGCGGCTGCTATTTCTAAAACCTAAGCCGTATAATTATCTGGATTGTATTCATGCTGTTGTTGTTATGGTCAGCTGTTGCTATTTCTGAAACACCTAAGGCCCCTAATTATGAGCATTGTAAGGGTATTTGTTGTTATGGTCAGCGACTTGCTAAAGTAAAACACCTAAGGCCTATAATTATCTACATTGTATTCATGCTGTTGTTTATGGTCAGCGGCTTGCTATTTCTAAATCAGACGGCCTATTTATTTCTACATTGTATTCATGCTTTGTTGTTACAGCGGCTTGCTATTTTAAAACACCTAAGGTATAATTATCTACATTGGAATCATTCTGTTGTTCTTATGGTCAGCTTAAGCTATTTCTAAAACACCTAAGGCCTATAATGATCTACATTGTATTCATGCTGTTGTTGTTATGGTCAGCAAACACTGTTTCTAAAACACCTAAGGCCTATAATTAGTCTACATTGTATTCATTGCTGTACGCTGTAATGGTGAGCGGCTTGCTTTCTTCTAAATTCTGAAGGCCTAAAGTTTTGTCTTTCTTAAGTACTTCATGCAGTTGTCTACAGTGATATCGTTTGCTTGCTTTTCTTTGTACACCTAAGGCCTATACATTATTTTCTTTTTCTTCTTGCAAAATATTGCCATCCTAGCTGCTTGCTATTTCTAAAACACCTAAGGCCTATAATTATCTACATTGTATATCATGCTGTTGTCCTTGCGGTCAGGCGTTGTCCATCTTTGAGGGAGAGACAAATTTCTGCGCATTTTCAGAGATGCAGAACTTTTGAAGCTGCGAACTAGCCCAATGACGTCATCGTGGATAAGATTCTCTGGACTGTGGTCAAAGGAACCAGGACAGGTTGGACTTGATTAGCCTATTGCACCCTTTCTGAGCGGAAGGGTATTCACATGTCCTGACATAAAAGTGAAAAGGAAAAACCACAGGTAACATGGATTATTCATGTACATAGTATTATGTCCTAGGTACTTTATGTGAAAAGGAGGGTGCCAGTTAAATTCGATTATTGCTCCAACATAGTATTATGTCCTGCGTCATGTGAAAAGGAGCGGTGCCAGGTAACATGGATGCAATTTTGTAGTGACTGATAGTATTATGTCCTGCATAATTTGAAAATGACAACTTTTTTGTTGCCAGGTAACATGTGATTATTGCATGAGCAACATAGTACCTCGGTCCTGCATCTCATGTGAAAAGGACTCCACCAGGTAACATGTGCATGATTGTAAAAACATAGTACCCATGTTCGAACTCGGGTTTACTGAAAAGGAGGGCTACCACCAGGTAACATGGATTAGTTCAGATCAGACGCTATTTATTTCATCATTCCCAAGTTGCAGTTTGATTGTTTTCTGTATGGTATGGGTATGCTGGGAATCTTGTATAAATCCAGACATAAAGTGAAAAGGAACCACCAGGTACACATTATGAAAGTTTTCAACATGTTTACAGTTTAAATCAGACACTGTTTATTTAATGATTTCCAAGTTCCAGCTTGATTGTTTTTTGTTTGCTTTATGCTGTAAATCTGAAGATGAATTTCTTCTAAATTCTGAAGATGAAAGTTTTGTATTTCTTAAGTACTTCACTCAGTTGTCTACAGTGATATCATTTGACACACTTTTCTTTGTAAATTTAAGAGGATACATTTTTGCTTTTTTTTCTAACAAAATATTGCCAACCTAGCTGGACTATTTGATCAAATACTTCATTCAGTGAATGGTATACTACAGTGATATCGTTTGATGTATTTTTCATTGTAAATTTAAAATGACAAATTTCTGTGAAAAGGAGTTTCGCAGAACTTTTGGAGCTGTTGAACTCCCCTCGTGACGTGGATAAGATTCTACATCACGTGAAAAGGAAGGGGCCAGGTAACATGGATTATTGTAGCAACATAGTATTATGTCCTGCATCATGTGAAAAGGAAGGGGCCAGGTAACATGGATTATTGTAGCAACATAGTATTATGTCCTAAATAATGTGAAAAGGAGGGTGCCAGGTAACATGGATTATTGTAGCAACATAGTATTATGTCCTACATAATGTGAAAAGGAAGGGGCCAGGTAACATGGATTATTGTAACAAAATAGTATTATGTCCTACATAGTGTGAAAAGGAAGGGGCCAGGTAACATGGATTATTGTAACAAAATAGTATTATGTCCTAAATAATGTGAAAAGGAAGGGGCCAGGTAACATGGATTATTGTAACAAAATAGTATTATGTCCTACATCATGTGAAAAGGAAGGGGCCAGGTAACATGGATTATTGTAGCAACATAGTATTATGTCCTACATAATGTGAAAAGGAAGGGGCCAGGTAACATGGATTATTGTAACAACATAGTATTATGTCCTACATCATGTGAAAAGGAAGGGGCCAGGTAACATGGATTATTGTAACAACATAGTATTATGTCCTGCATCATGTGAAAAGGAAGGGGCCAGGTAACATGGATTATTGTAACAACATAGTATTATGTCCTACATAGTGTGAAAAGGAAGGGGCCAGGTAACATGGATTATTGTAGCAACATAGTATTATGTCCTAAATAATGTGAAAAGGAAAGGGCCAGGTAACATGGATTATTGTAGCAACATAGTATTATGTCCTACATAGTGTGAAAAGGAAGGGGCCAGGTAACATGGATTATTGTAGCAACATAGTATTATGTCCTTCATCATGTGAAAAGGAAGTGGCCAGGTAACATGGATTATTGTAAAAAAAAGCAACATAGTATTAATGTTCTTCATGAAAAGGCGTGAAGAGGAAGGGGCCAGGTAACATGGATTATTGTTTTTAAAAAAAAGGATTACAATTATCCTACATAATGTGAAGGGAAATGAAAAGGGCAAGTTAACATGTATAATAAAAACATAAATAATGCCTTATACCTCGTGAAATGAAAAGGGTACGTTTCATGTCTGTGTTACCAGGAATACATTAATAAGATCCTAACTGCAATCAGAGGAAAGAGTCAGGTGTTTTGTCACTATTAGTAAAACACACACCTGAAACAGAAATGCGCAAACAACTACACACGACAGAAATTTTATCACAAGAGATAGACATAACAAATATTATTATTAGAAATGTGCGAAGAAATCCTTCAATATTTGAAAATGCAAAGGCCAGGTAAAATGTATGTTCAGAAATAAGTAGAATATATTTCCTTAACTAGGTCAAAATGAAGGAACAAGACGACACAAACAAACAGTTTGCACGGAAGAATAAAACATGACCTTCGATTTTGGAACTATTTGAAATACTTCAGTTTTGCTATGCTATAGAATAACAGAAGACTAGAAGTATGGAAGATAACGGTCAGACCGACAGGCGTTCTAATGACTTCTAATTTGAAAGGAATGATGAATTAACACGAAATGGGACTCTCATAAATCAGTGAGGTCAATGATGCTTTGGTGTGTGACGTAACGATTGATGACATCACTGATGACGCAATGTGTGACGTGTGCAGGTCAGCTGGACTCGGGGGAGTTCCTGATTTTCGAGTTCTCCAAGCTGGATCACTTCAGGGAGAGGCTGGAGTTCCTGCGCTTCAAGAACAAACTGCAGATCAACCTGTTCGAGATAGGTCAGTGGGTGTTCTCCTTCATTTTGTTTTGAGTAGACCATGGCCTGTATTCACATTGATGCTATGAACTGCAGATCAACCTGTTGGAGATAGGTCAGTGGGTGTTCTCCTTCATTTTGTTTTGAGTAGACCAGGGCCTGTATTCACATTGAGATGCTATGAACTGCAGATCAACCTGTTCGAGATAGGTCAGTGGGTGTTCTCCTTCATTTTGTTTTGAGTAGACCATGGCCTGTATTCACATTGAGATGCTATGAACTGCAGATCAACCTGTTCGAGATAGGTCAGTGGGTGTTCTCCTTCATTTTGTTTTGAGTAGACCATGGCCTGTATTCACATTGAGATGCTATGAACTGCAGATCAACCTGTTCGAGATAGGTCAGTGGGTGTTCTTCTTCACCTTGTTTGAGATAGGTCAGTGGGTGTTCTTCACCTTTTGAGATAGGTCAGTGGGTGCAGATCAACCTGTTCGAGATAGGTCAGTGGGTGTTCTCCTTCATGTTTTGAGTAGACCATGGCCTGTTCTTCAACATTGAGATGCTATGAACTGCAGATCAACCTGTTCGAGATAGGTCAGTGGGTGTTCTCCTTCATTTTGTTTGAGATAGACCAGTGGCCTGTATTCAACATGTGAGATGCTATGAACTGCAGATCAACCTGTTCGAGATAGGTCAGTGGGTGTTCTCCTTCATTTTGTTTTGAGTAGACCATGGCCTGTATTCACATTGATATGCTATGAACTGCAGATCAACCTGTTGGAGATAGGTCAGTGGGTGTTCTTCAACCTGTTCGAGATAGGTCAGTGGGTGTTCTCCTTCATTTTGTTTGGAGTAGACCAGGGCCTGTGTTCACATTGATATGCTATGAACTGCAGATCAACCTGTTCGAGATAGGTCAGTGGGTGTTCTTCAACCTGTTCGAGATAGGTCAGTGGGTGTTCTCCTTCATTTTGTTTGGAGTAGACCATGGCCTGTATTCACATTGATATGCTATGAACTGCAGATCAACCTGTTGGAGATAGGTCAGTGGGTGTTCTTCAACCTGTTCGAGATAGGTCAGTGGGTGTTCTCCTTCATTTTGTTTGGAGTAGACCAGGGCCTGTATTCACATTGAGATGCTATGAACTGCAGATCAACCTGTTTGAGATAGGTCAGTGGGTGTTCTTCTTCACTTTGTTTGGAGTAGACCAGGGCCTGTGATCACATTGAGATGCTATGAGACGTGTCATCATGATATCTTAGAAGTCCTTCTAAAGTCTGATTGAATCCTTCTACTCTAGAAGGACTTCTAAGATATGATGATAAGTCTCATACTATCTCAATGTGAATACAGGCTCTGGATTTCTTTTACGGGAAGGCGGGGCAGGTGGGGTCAACTTTGTCTCTTTTCGATCTCAAGCAAACATGAGTTGATGACATTCATCGTAGCGTCTGTCCAAACCAAGCTGTAGTCCTTTCTCCATTAAAACAGAAACATGATGTAAGCCTCAACATAGCATCAATTAAAAAGAAAAGCAAAGGAACTCAAATTGACTTTACTTACCCCATCTTCCCCTACATCAATTGAATGCTTGTGCAAGATATTGTCCTGTAGTGAACCTTTGGCAGATTTATAAAATATATCTGACATTGTCTTGTTCAAGTGAGTCCAATACTAACTGTTATGTGTTTACTTGCCTGATCTTTTCCCCTGCATGTTCTTCATTCGATATAGCATATATATGGAGACTCTTTCAACATCTCTGGATATAGTCAACAGTTATTTTTCTTCTTCTTCTTTCAAATACGTCGCTACAATCCAGTAGTCTGGCATACCTGCGATGGGGAGAGATTGCGCAGAGGCGGTTTATTGATGTTGGTTGATTAATAGCTGTCTTTTGAAGGCCTCAACTGGCTTGGACGGTGCTGTTATTCAGATGGTTCCACTCTGTTGGTGTTCTAACAAAGAAAGAGTTTTTGAACTGGTCGGTGTTTGAGGAGGGAACTTTTATTGCTTTGTTGTTGTTTCTAACTGAAGATCTGATTGGGTTCGATGAGTAAGGAAGTCTGCTCGATTTGTGATAAGCGATGAAGTGTTTTATTTATTATTTAAGGATCTAGCGCTTCACCTTTAAGCTCTGCTCGATTTGTGATAAGCGATGTAACGCCATCCAGGGGGTACTGGTGTTTACATGCCTCACCATTTACTTTGACACTTTCCTAAGATATGTTGCTTTCACAAGAGTGTGGCAGCTTATGCCGCAAAATGATGCAATGTACATGACCTAAAGTAGGCTAAAATGTTGCTGGTGTTGTTGCATTTTTGGTATATTCTAGTCACAGAGACTTATCTCTGTGAAATTCGGGCTGCTCTACCACGGAGAGCGCGTCGCCGCAAGTGCAGCGCCTACCCAATTCTTAAAAAAAATAATTGGGGGGGGGGGGGGCACAGGGTGAGGAGCGTGTGTGGCCACACTTGGAAACCTAGCTATCAATTTGTGGCCATACCAGGCAGCGGGATTTATCCCTGCTCTTACCGACTTTCAACTGCCATGGGATTTTTACGTGCGTCGGGCACACTTGGGAAACCTAGCTCCGCGGGATTTATCCCTGCTCTTACCGACTTTCAACTGCCGTGGGATTTTTACGTGCGTAAAGCGCACGGGTCAGTGCTGGAGCGCCTACCCACTCACGTTGCTTACATTTGGCAGGCGAACGTATTTACCTTGCTGCTGTGTGTGCAGACCAGCAGTTACGAGAGCTAAACACAGCCTGTGATGAACTTCTCAACAAGTGGGTTGTCTGTGCTCTGTGTTCGTTCTGTCTTTGTGTATGTGTTCTTTAAACTCACAAGTTATATGACCATATTTTGCATCATATTCAAGTCCATGCATTTGTGCTCATGAAACTCCTATTCCCGTGAAAGTTACGATTGAATTTCCATTAGACTGACATATCATCCGAGAATCAACCCGCACAATTCTGAATTTCTTTTGTATTGTCAACCAGGCGTATTTAAAAAGTATTATAATGTAAAAGTTGTATGCTATTTATAGATTTTTGACGACTTCTCATTTTGCATTCAACTCCATTCCTTATTTCGCGCACAAATGTTAGGAACTATTTTGATTCAATGTTGTGAACAGCTAGGGTACATGCAGTCCTGTGGGCCATAAATAAATTAATGGCCGAAGCTAATTCATGATGGTATTTTGTTCCACACTTAGACAACCAAAACCTTAGCAATTAGTATGGATGGCTGAACACTAAAGGGCTCATAACAAAAGTCCCGCATTCTTTCATGCGTTAGTGGTCCTCTCAGCAGGGACCCGTGTACCTTCATTTACCCATATAGAGTGTGTCCTAAGAGGACGGGATAGAACGGGTCACAGTGCGGGGACAGGCGGATGGCTTTGCGACATGCTTAACAAAGGACTTTGCTGACAGGGTAGTGACATCCCTGTGGGTAGGGCCTGTACATCCTGCACAGACTGACTTTTAGAGGGTCAGTGACTATCTCTTGTTTAGTGGCTTCCTAGACCCCTGGGAGGCCTTCACTAGTTAAAACTGTTACATAACAGAAAGAAACAGCATGTCATTCTTTCATGCGTTAGTGTGTCTCTCTCAGCAGTGTTATTCCCGTGTACCTTATGCTTTGATTTATTCCCATATCCACAGTGTGGCCTTGAAGCGAGTTCTACAGACTATTCTGTCCGTGGGCAACTATCTGAACGGGGGCACAGAGCGGGGACAGGCGGATGGCTTTGGCCTGGACATCCTCAACAGACTGAAGGACTTTGCTGACAGGGTGAGTGACCATCTCTTGTGTTGGTAGGGCAGGCTGTACATCCTCAACAGACTGACAGACTTGGCTGACAGGGTCAGTGACTATCTCTTGTTGGTAGGGCAGGCGGATGGCTTTGGCCTTGACATCCTCAACAGACTGAAGGACTTTGCTGACAGGATCAGTGACTATCTCTTGTTGGTATGGCAGGTGGATGGCTTTGGCCTGGACATCCTCAACAGATTCAAGGACTTTATTGACAGGGTGTGTGACCCTCTTGTGTTGGTAGGGCAGGCTGGACATCCTCAACAGACTCAAGAATTTTGCCAACAGGTTGACTATCTCAGGGTACAGGTATGTATCAACAGAAAGCACTTTACACAGGGTGTGTGACGGCATGGACACCTCAACAGACTCAAGCACCAACAGAGAGAGAGAGTATCACAGAAGCAGAGACGCATGCATGCACGAGAGAGAGAGAGAGAGAGAGAGAGAGAGAGAGAGAGAGAGAGAGAGAGAGAGATTTCTAAAGTACTTTTAGCTTTTATTAAAGGTTAAGTATTTGTGATTAACATGACCAGAATAACAGCTTTCTGAAAATTCCTTTAAATTACATTGTGTTTCACATTGTTTGTGAGGTAAGTGTGTGGTTAATGTGACTACTGGTTGATGTGTTGTGTCCAATGTTCAGTCAAAGCTAGTTACTAACTTTCTTGGCACACACTAATTAACTCTAAAGAGCACTCATTAGACCGTCGGTTCACAATATTAACACGTTCAAGAGTTGCATTTCTGTTTGCTGAATGAAAAAAGCACCGAGTTTAGTAGAATCGCTTTCGATTGGATCCCTTCGATGGAGTTAAACTGATTCCTTTCCGTATTTCAGCCTCAAAATCACCACCATTTGTTGCGGTTATGATGAGCTGCTTTTTTGTATTTGTCCCATTTTGATTTTGCGCTGACTTCATTTATACATGTATGCTGATGGGGTGAAAGAGTGAGTGAAAGCAGGAATTGTGGAACGAATGAAGAGAGGGGATATAAATCGTTGAAATTCACCATTTGTTGCATTCATTTCCCCACATGGCCGAAAGGCCAAAGAGGGCGTAAAACCTTTATTTCCTTTGTTGCGGTGGTTTTTATCCTTTTTTTTGTTTAGCTCTACATCACCATGCTTTGACGTTGTTTGTTATGTTGTGTTGTCGTGCTCAGAGTCGTCGCGGCAACCTACTGGAGCTGTCCATGAGGACCTACTGCCTGCAGTTTGAGGCGGACCTCAACCTAGGCTGTCCCACGCGGTTCAAGCTGCCCGAACCCTCCAACATGAGGCATGCCGCCCAGGTCAGCAGTGCCAAGAATAGAAACACCATGAATAAATTAACAACACTAATAATAATAAAGACATTCTTCTATAGTGCAACACCTCACATAAAAAAATGAGCTCTTTGCGCTTTGCAACAGAAATGGTGACCGAGAAGATAAAACGACGCTTGAATACTTTTTAAAATGCCGAAAAACACATGTAAAAACAAAATAACATAAAAATAAACAAATACAAGTTTAATACTACAATAAAAACAAATGAATAACAATAAAAACAAATGCCTCAGCCTGCTGAATTTCATTATTATTAAAATGAAGGGAAGTAACACACAAGAGCGTCTGTGTTTGTTCTGCTATCAATTTGGCCATACCAGGCAGCTGGATTTCTCCCTGCTCTTACCGACTTTCAACTGCCGTGGGATTTTTACGTGCGTAAAAGCACACGGGTCAGACTAGCTTTAAGTCCCCATCCGAAGGACTGGACGTTCAGTTCGATTTTCCTGTCGAACTAGAAAGAAAGGGCGAAGCCGGGAATCGAACCCGGGTCACTGACATTGCAGGCACGCGTTACATTTGGCAGGCGAACGTCTTAACCACTCTGCCACCTTTCTCCCTCAGAACACTGGTATGCTTAGCAAACTGATACAACCAAAATGGTGTCTATTTTGTTTCTCTTTCAGGTTTCGTTTGAAGAAATCCAAAAGGCGTTACGTGATCTTCGAGAGGAGCTGTCGCATGTCAGAGAAAAGGTACACAGATCATTCTTGTGGTTCTTTTTCTTTCTAAATGTTCTAACAATGAATACACAATTCGCGCCATCTGTATCTGTGGTCTTTGTGTCTGTCTCTCTGCATCTCTGTCCTATTTCCCATGTCTTTCCCTTTCTCTGACCGTGTCTGTCTCTGTCTGCATCTTTGTCCTTCTCTTTCCCATGCCTGTGACTTTCCCTTTCTTTGACCGTGTCTGTCTGTCTGCATCTTTGTCCTTCTCTTTCCCATGCCTGTGACTTTCCCTTTCTCTGACCGTGTCTCTCTGTCTGCATCTTTGTCCTTCTCTTTCCCATGCCTGTGACTTTCCCTTTCTTTGACCGTGTCTGTCTGTCTGCATCTTTGTCCTTCTCTTTCCCATGCCTGTGACTTTCCCTTTCTTTGACCGTGTCTGTCTGTCTGCATCTTTGTCCTTCTCTTTCCCATGCCTTTGTGACTTTCCCTTTCTTTGACCGTGTCTGTCTCTGTCTGCATCTTTGTCCTTCTCTTTCCCATGCCTTTGTGACTTTCCCTTTCTTTGACCGTGTCTGTCTCTGTCTGCATCTTTGTCCTTCTCTTTCCCATGCCTGTGACTTTCCCTTTCTCTGACCGTGTCTGTCTGTCTGCATCTTTGTCCTTCTCTTTCCCATGCCTTTGTGACTTTCCCTTTCTTTGACCGTGTCTGTCTCTGTCTGCATCTTTGTCCTTCTCTTTCCCATGACTTTCCCTTTCTTTGACCGTGTCTGTCTGTCTGCATCTTTGTCCTTCTCTTTCCCATGCCTGTGACTTTCCCTTTCTTTGACCGTGTCTGTCTCTGTCTGCATCTTTGTCCTTCTCTTTCCCATGCCTGTGACTTTCCCTTTCTTTGACCGTGTCTGTCTCTGTCTGCATCTTTGTCCTTCTCTTTCCCATGCCTTTGTGACTTTCCCTGTTCTCTTGACCGTGTCTTCTCTGTCTGCATCTTTGTCCTTCTCTTTCCCATGTCCTTCTCTTTCCCATGACTTTCCCTTTCTTTGACCGTGTCTGTCTCTGTCTGCATCTTTGTCCTTCTCTTTCCCATGCCTTTGTGACTTTCCCTTTCTTTGACCGTGTCTGTCTCTGTCTGCATCTTTGTCCTTCTCTTTCCCATGCCTTTGTGACTTTCCCTTTCTTTGACCGTGTCTGTCTCTGTCTGCATCTTTGTCCTTCTCTTTCCCATGCCTTTGTGACTTTCCCTTTCTTTGACCGTGTCTGTCTGTCTGCATCTTTGTCCTTCTCTTTCCCATGCCATGTGACTTTCCCTTTCTTTGACCGTGTCTGTCTGTCTGCATCTTTGTCCTTCTCTTTCCCATGCCTTTGTGACTTTCCCTTTCTTTGACCGTGTCTCTCTGTCTGCAGTTTGTCCTTCTCTTTCCCATGCCTTGACTTTCCCTTTCTTTGACCATGTCTGTCTCATGCATCTTTGTCCTTCTCCCATGACTTTCCCTTTCTTTGACCGTGTCTGTCTCTGTCTCCATCTTTGTCCTTCTCTGTTATTATGCAGCTGGAGGTCCCTTTCTCTGACCGTGTCTGAACACTGCATGAGACCTTCTCTTTGATGCCTGTGACTTTCCCTTTCTGAGAACGTGTCCTGACGTCTCCATCTTTGTCCTTCTCTTTCCCATGCCTGTGACTTTCCCTTTCTTTCCGTGTCTCTCTGTCTGCATCTTTGTCTCTCTTTCCCATGCCTGTGTTATTATTGCAGCTGGAGTCTCTGTCTCCATGTCTAAGCGAGAGAACACCCTTTCCTGACCATGCTCTGAGGGTGAGCAGTGAGAACTTCCTGACGTCATCATCATCATCATCATCATCATCCTCATCATCATCTATGTTATTATTGCAGCTGGAGGTGTTGTCTAAACGAGAGAACACCAATGAGACCATAGCTCTGAGACTAGCAGTGAGTACTTCCTGACGTCAATCGTCATCATCATAATCATCATCATCATCTATGTTATTATTGCAGCTGGAGGTGCTGTCTAAACGAGAGAACACCAACCTGACCATAGCTCTGAGGGTGAGCAGTGAGAACTTCCTGACCTCAGCCATGGAGGTCCTGGGGGAGGAACGGAGGGTCCTGGAGGACACCAAGGCAAGGTTCTGGAAAACCACCACCTACTTCCACTGTAACAGACAGGTAATCATGGAGTTGATTATTATACTAATTAATTGTACAGTAATTGGAGGACACCCAGGCAAGGTTCTGGAAAACCACCACCTACTTCCACTGTAACAGACAGGTAACCATGGAGTTGATTATTCTAGTAATTAATTGTACAGTAATTGGAGGACACCCAGGCAAGGTTCTGGAAAACCACCACCTACTTCCACTGCAACAGACAGGTAACCATGGAGTTGATTATTCTAGTAATTAATTGTACAGTAATTGGAGGACACCAAGATAAGGTTCTGGAACACCACCACCTACTTCCACTGCAACAGACAGGCGAAGATGCAATCAATTGATTAACGTTATGTTATTGGAAAACACCAACGCACCATTTGGGAAGACCACCACTTAATTACCTACAGGTAAACAAGACATCAATTGTTTAAATAATTCATGCTTTTTTGAAGGCGCTGAACGCTTACTGTTAACGTTGTGATCGTTTGTTTGACATAAGCTTGTACTAAGGGCCAATACAAAGGGAGAGCTGTACAATAAAGGTTTTTGTACAGTACTGGAAAATCATGGTACAGTTTAGTCTTTCGTGGAAGACGATGACTCTAAAACTAGGGGGCATTTACACTGGCTCTAGTGCTTCAGCCAAAGGGATGGGCTGGCCTTTGGGGACCTTCCCCAACGCCAGCTGTCCTCAAATTCCTTTGGCCGAGATAATGGGGATGTGCCCTGGGCAAGGCGTCTGCGCTACAAACACGTTTTAGTCCAGCCTGTCGGAATAGCAGCTGCCCCCTCTGCTATCTGGCAGTCATGGTCGGAAACAACAGACAGGCCTACATTCATGGAGTTGATTAGTATCAGAGTATCGATTTGATATCTGTATAGTCACATTTTAAGGGCATTATGATGTTGAAAGATGTTGAAAGAATAAAACAATCAAATTTAAAACACTGTAAGAAGCCTACTGTTTTCCTAATCATCGCTGTTGTAAGCAATACATAATCACTTGAGACTAAATAAGAAGAATGAAAGTTTACGAAAACAGCAAAGCATTGTTCTTGAATCCTCATTGTTTTGTTTCCTTGGCTAAGGACAGGTCAGTGTAAGCATAGACTATTGATTAATGTGAGACGAAGTAATATTACAGCTTACTATTGCATGAGTTTAAGGATATCAACAAAATGTCACTTGTTACTGCTTCTTGCAAGTCTCTACTGCAGTCGACGTCAGCTGCATTTGACATCAATGCGGCTTATTAGGGCATAATGATGCTTGCAGGTCTCTACTGCAGTCGACGTCAGCTGCATTTGACATCAATGCGGCTTATTAGGGCATAATGATGCTTGCAGGTCTCTACTGCAGTCGACGTCAGCTGCATTTGACATCAATGCGGCTTATTAGGGCATAATGATGCTTGCAGGTCTCTACTGCAGTCGACGTCAGCTGCATTTGACATCAATGCGGCTTATTAGGGCATAATGATGCTTGCAGGTCTCTACTGCAGTCGACGTCAGCTGCATTTGACATCAATGCGGCTTATTACGGCATAATGATGCTTGCAGGTCTCTACTGCAGTCGACGTCAGCTGCATTTGACATCAATGCGGCTTATTACGGCATAATGATGCTTGCAGGTCTCTACTGCAGTCGACGTCAGCTGCATTTGACATCAATGCGGCTTATTAGGGCATAATGATGCTTGCAGGTCTCTACTGCAGTCGACGTCAGCTGCATTTGACATCAATGCGGCTTATTACGGCATAATGATGCTTGCAGGTCTCTATACACCAGTGCGGCTTATTACGGCATAATGATGCTTGCAGGTCTCTATACATCAGTGCGGCTTATTATGGCATTATTATGCTTGCAGGCCCGCACCCACCGTATATGTGTGTCAATGAGCAACTTAGGACGCGCATTTGACCGCCAGGGGGCAGTCAAACCAGTCAAATGAGTCTCTCCCTCTCTCTCTCTCTCTCTCTCTCTCTCACTCACTACGCCCAACTAAGAATATTGCGCGCTAAGCCCCTACTGTTTTGACTGCCCCGTGGCGGTCAAATCATCGTCCTAAGTTGACCATTCATTAGTCTTGCGCATAATGATTATTATATGTGTGTGTGTGTGTGTGTGTGTGTGTGTGTGTGTGTGTGTGTGTGTGTGTGTGTGTGTGTGTGTGTGCAGAACAGTCCTCATGAGTTCTTCCAGATCTTCGCTACCTTCCTTCACGACTGTAAATACTACTGGAAGCTGGCTCACAGGAACCTGGCCCGGCAGCAGTTTGAGCGAGAGTTCTCCTCCAAGTGCCAGCTGGTATGTTGCAGAGGATTCTCTCATGTAGGCAGGGGTTGTCCCCTCTTTGGTATGGCTTTGTAATCACAGGTTTAATACTAGAGCGTTAAGACGCTAGATCACCAGCCGCACGGAAGTATGTTCGGCTGCAGCACAGCTGGTAGCGAACCTTTAAGATATCGGCCTAGATATCCTTAGCACCTATCCGCATGCAAAATGTGAGCGTCCTGGGTCCCTCCATTCAAACGTTATCTTGCCAGGTGCTCGGCAGCATTTTCGGTTCCAATGACCTTGACCTTTGACCTATGACCTTCATTTTCGCACTTGGCCTAGATATCTTTAGTACCTATCCGCATGCACAATTGAAGCGTCACAAGTCCCTCTGTTCAAATGTTATCGTGCCAGGAGCTCTGCAGCAATGTCGGATCCAGTGACCTTGACCTTTGACCTGTTACCTTCATTTTTGAACTTGGCCTAGATATCCTTAGTACCTATCAGCATGCACATGTTCACATAATCATAAGAACAAAAACAGTACAGCTTAAGATTATGACCTCCCTTCATAATTATGTGCTGCAATATCCCAGCTACCCATTTCAGCTGTCTGCGACCTTTTGCCTTGACCCCTTAACATTGTCATTGAACTACCAACTGACTGAATGATTAATTGATTGACTGACTGACTGGTTTGTTAATTGATTGACTGAATGATTGATTAATTGATTGACTCAGTGATTGCTCTATTGATTGATTTATTTATTGACTGATTGACAGCTTGGCTGACTGATGATTGATTTGATGATTGACTGATCAACCAACGCTGTGTTTCAGTCGTGCTCCTCGCTGCCAGGGTTCCGTCAGCTGAAAGACAGCATGATGCGCACGGTGGCCACCCTGCAGCACGACCACGACATGCGCGCCAACAAGGCCCAGCAGCTGCAGCACATCAACCACTGGATCCAGTCCCTGGGGAAATACGACTCCGACCTCCAACCCACCACCACCACCACCCCGAAAACCGCCACCTCCTGTGAGCCTGTGACTCCCAGACCGCGCCCAGGAACTCAGCAGAATGGCAGCAGTAGGGAAAGCGAGGAAGAGAAGAGGAATCAGGGGCGTGGTTCGTCTTCCCCCAAACCCATCACCTCCACCCCTCCCAACGTCCACAAGCCCCGCCCCATCGCTCACGCCGCCAGCCCCACCCCCGGGTCCTCCACGACGTATTCCGCAACGTCCGTGTCTCACAGCGGTTCAGGGCCCGCCATTGTCGAGGAGCGACCAGGAGGAGTCGCTTCCCCTAACGGTGTCCAAATTTCTCTCCCTTCCCACCCTCTTCACCAGCGAGTGCCCAGCGACACGGACACGCAGGACGGGGCTTACGAGCCTCTGAGCAGGGTGGGGGAGGGGATGGTGCAAGGGGAGGAGGAGACTCGGGTCAGAGAGGAGGGGGAGGGGAAGAGGCAGGAGGGAGGGCAGCAGAGAAAGAGCAGCCCCTTCTCCTTGAAATCGTGGCTGAGGAGAGAGCAGAGGCAGCGTGGGGGTCCTCACGATGACCTGGCCCTGACCGGAGGTATGAACCCTCAGGCCTCTTCCTCCTCCAAGGCCCCTACCACGCCTTTCCACAAGCTGCGGCACACCGTGGCGAACAAGCTGGCTCCCGGGGGGGCCACCTCCAAGAAATCGGCCGACTCTTCTTCAAAGACTCCCGGAGGAGGAGGAGGTGGGGGGAATCCTCCTAAGCCATCAGGGGCAGAGACTGAACCGGCCCCTTCCCACCACATCTTGTTCCCTTCAGGGCCGCAGAATCAGCCAGGACCAGACTCCATCCGGGAGGCCCAGCCCGAGGAGCACCGGGACTACCAGAACTTCTACTACCACCTGCAGGACCTCAAGGACAGGATGTACCCCGGGGGAGGAGGGGGAGGTGGGGGAGGGCACAGCTCGGCACCTTCCACCCTCAGCAGCGTCACCAGCAGAGAGTTCGCTCCCCACAAGTATGAGGCGCTGACGAGGGCGGAGGGGTCCAACAACACCAAGGTCAAGGACATGTTACGTCAGCCCAGACAGCGGGATAGCAGCCAGGAGCAGGAGCAGGGCTTGGAGAAGACTGTAGTGTCTCCCGCCAGCAGCTGCGACTCTCCGCAGAAAGAGAGAGGAGGAGCAGGAGCGGGCAGGAACCGAGCCCCCATAGCCCTGACCCTGGGCAGCAACATGAGCATTTCTGACGTCTACGGAACTCCGGAAGAACACCACGTCAGGCAGAGAGAAGAGGATACTGTTGCCAAGCAGGGTCCTGTAGAGGGCCAGCACCTAGCTCCTCCTCCTCCTCCTCCTCCTTCGAGTCTCGTGGACTCCAAGCGCGTGCGGGCGCAGGCGGTGCCGGTGTACAAGGCCAAGCTGATCCCCAACTACGAAAACCAGAGCAAGCTGGACCCGTGCCGCCTGGAGCCCGCCATCAGGGGGCAGGCCGAGCCCGTGCACCATCCCCCTCCGCCCCAGCCTCCTCCACCTGTCACCCACCTGCCTCAGTCCTCGGACAGCTCGGAGGTCTACAGACAAGAACTGCAGCGCAAGAGCGAGATGTTCGTCAACAACTACCCACTTCAGAGCCCTCTTTCTCCACAAGCTAACCAACCTAAGCAAGGCAGTGTTCCTCCTCCTCACGTAACGCCAGTCACCTCCAAGCAAGGCAACGTCAACGTCAACGCTGGTAGACTTTTCCCACAGAGTCAAGACCTGCCTCAAACGTCCCCCGGACAACGTTACTCGGCTCAACAAACTCCAGAAGCTCTGACCATCAACACCAACGGTTCCGCTAACTCTGTGTCCAGCGGACCACCAGCCCCTCCTCACAGAGAACAACAGGCGCACAGCGCTGGGACAAGGAGCGCAGAGTTTCCGCGACAGAATGACTTCAACAGGTATTCTGGGCAGTACGGCCCGATCAGCCCCCCGCAGCACACAGGTTTTTTCGACGACTTCCAGACTCCGGCTCGTCGCAGTGCCAGTGCTCAGAATATCCTGGAGAGAGGCGGGGTAGGGATGATGGAGAGGACTGGGAGGGACATGGACAGGGGTGGTGGAGGGGGTATGGACCGAAGTAAGATGGGCAGCCACAGTTCGGAACCCCCCGGCTCCTCTCACACTTACCTTGCAGGGATCAGCAACAGCAGCGCAGCCACACCCGGAGGAGGAGGAGGAAACCCAGCGACAAACCTTTCCCCAACAGTGAAGATGACGTCGCCAACACGGATGACGTCACCGCTGCTCAAAGTGCTTCGCAAAAGGGAGGAGGCAGTGCTCCGGCCAAAGTGTCGGCTCTGATCAGCCGCTGGGAGAAAAAGAAGGGGGGAGTGGGAGGGGTGAAGGAAGGGGAGGGGGTGATGGGGGGACCTTTGGTGGACGGGGAGGACAAGCCCCCCTCCATGACCTCCACCCCCATCACCCGCAGAAAGCTGGGGTCAGGGGGAGGAGGGGGTGGGGGGCAAGGGGCGACGACCCAGCCCAGGAGCGAAGGAGGGAACGATCGCAGACCAGGACCCAGAGCACAGCAAAGCTACCCTCATCCTTCTGCCAACGCCGACACTCCAGTCTCTCGAGGCAGAGGCGACCGGGATCGACCTCTGCCCTTTGACGTCCGGGGCAAAAGGTCGCAGAGTCACCCCAGGGAGAGGTCGTCCCGCGACGCAGACCCTGACCTTCGCACGTTCCCCGAAGACCGGCATCACCATCGCCATCCTCCTCAGCATCCCAGGCAGCAGGCGGCGCACACGCCACGCAACCCTCCCACCTCTTCTACCTCTCCCCCCTCTACTGCTTCCTCCTCCTCCCGCCACCCCAACCACCACCCACACCCTCACCCCACCAACCACCCCCCTTCTCTCTCTTCTTCCTCCCACCCCCACCCCTCCACCAACACCTACCCCCCTCGTTCTTCCCACCTCTCTCGGCCCGCGACTGCCGGAGATCGACGTGCTCCTGGCGACCTTGGTAACCCTGGTGATGACCTGACTGGTGACCCGGCCGGAGGTCAAGGTCATGGTCAAGGTCAGCCAGGGAGGGGTCGGCCTGTCCCTCTGCCGCGTCAACATCTCCCCCCTCCCTCTTCTAACAACCCCGCGTCTAACGCTACTGCTACTACTACCACCATGGCTGTTGTTAAGCCTACCGTGATGCATCAAGGTCAGCTGACCTACATGGACATATGAGTCACGTGACTTGTACCCATTCACGTGACCTGCCACGAGTCACGTGATAACCGTGGAGGTCTAAGTCACGCGACTTTTCTGGACGTCCCGGCCACGTGACCCGCCAACGAACGTCTTCGTCAGTCGACTTTTATCTGATCGCATAAAATGTTTGAGTCGGCGGTTTTGTAAAATATATCATGTTTGAATCAGACAGATATTAACATTTGTACTCAGAAGACTTGGGTATGTATGCACCAACCAGCATTCACAGATATTGGATTTTGTGGTGAGAAGACTTCCATAGACTAAGTAAGCTGTGTAACAATTCACGTGACTTGCCGTGTGACGGGTGGGTTTAGCTTACAAGATCTGCCATCCAGATGGGTAGGCTAGGTATGCAGAGACATCTCAGCCATTAAACCTACAGTTGATCTACAAACACATTCAACATCGAGGTGGTTTGACTAATGTGAACCAGATGTGTCTGTCTCCTGAACATGAACAGGGAATGTGGCTGTAGTCCGTGTTATCGCTGTTTAAAGACACACTGACGCACCACGATTAAGTCCCTCGTTTTTTTCTGGGTAGCTGTGACCCACATACACATGTCCCCAACTTCAAATTGAGGCTGCTCTTTAAAATGTTCGTTTTCAATTTGGGGACATTTGTATGGGAGTTAAACCTGGTCAAAACAAGATTTCTTACCAGCTATAAGAGGGAAAAGCACGTGAAACCCGTCTTTTGACACGTGACCTGGTGGGTCTTTAAACCGCATGCATTCGCCAGGAGCGTCAGGTTCTGCTCAAGACTTTCACACTTTGGAATGAAACATGGACTAGGGCCTACACGACCCACTGAAGACATTGGTCGGTTGTGACAAAATAGCTGTGCATTTGCGTGTGCACGTTTGTCTGTGAGCTGTTGTATTTAGAGAAGGTCGAATATCGGTTGTTTTATTTCACAGAGGGCTTGCAGAGAGAGACCCCATCTTACCACAGATCCTTGCATTCCATCATTTCACAGATTATACAAAGTGTTTGCATGAAAGATGTGCGTTATTCCTTCCACGAACTTCAATCAAAACACCTCTGCCAAAACTCCCCAAGAATTAACAGAATGTTAAAGTTTTGAGCTTGGTTTTCTGAGTGGTACTGCCAAAGAGTAGCTCACAACTGAATACTAGTTTGATTTGACTGCAGTTGTGCGCTGTGTGTGAAGCACAAGTCAAGCGTATTAATCGATTGACTGCAATAGAGTTGCGTTGTAAACAGAACAGAAAACAATTGAACCGAACAAAACCAAATTCTTATTCCACGGTAAAAAGCATAAACGACATTTAATTGACTGAAGCATCTCGTAGGCAAGCGACGTGCACCCCCCCCCCCCCCCCCCCACCCCACCCCCACCCCCCCCCACCGTTTATCAACCAATTCAGGATGCTGAAGAAAATCCAATTCAAGATTCAAGACATTCGTGATAGCATTGAATGACAACAAATCACAAAATGCGATTCGGCCTGTAAATGACACTGTGTCTCTGGAGTGACGTCATATGCATGACGTCAGTGAACACCCCAGTGTTGTGCTTGTACCATAAAGTTCATGTCTCCTTGGTGTCTCTGTGTGTGTGTGTGTGTGTTGAATTGTGATAGATAACTGATATTATCTGGCACTGGTGTTGCAATGTGAATTACCTGGTGGACAAGAAACGTCTTCATTAAACTGATTTCATGGTGTGTCTCTCTAACCTAACACGCCATAAAATAATTTCCAATATTTTTTGGGCCTCTTTTAGGGTACTTCAAAAGCCTGAGTACCGTCTTGGTTAGCTTTAGGAATCCTAGATATCTGAACAGTTTGAATCCGCCTTGAAAATGTCTGAACTGTTTCGCTATGCATTGGAATAACAGAATGATTCGAATATGTCTTGGGATATTAGAGGTGCTCGTAAGCGTGCCTTGGGATATCTGATTTTTAAATTGTAACTATATCTTGAAATAATTATCTGAGCATTTCGAGTGCGCTTTGATATATTTGGGTAATTCGAACCTGTCTCTAATAAACTGGAATGTGTCTTGATGACGTCATGGATAAACTGGAATGTGTCTTGATGACGTCATGGATAAACTGGAATGTGTCTTGATGACGTCATGGATAAACTGGAATGTGTCTTGATGACGTCATGGATAAACTGGAATGTGTCTTGATGACGTCATGGATAAACTGGAATGTGTCTTGATGACGTCATGGATAAACTGGAATGTGTCTTGATGACGTCATGGATAAATGAATTACTGCAATTATGTCTTTGACTAACTTGAATGTATGTAGGTCCTATCTGAGATTTTCTGTATGACTTCAGTGTGTCTACATGTAAATGGGAAACATGGATGAGTTCGAAATAATCATAGAACATTTCAGATGCATACATATTATTAGGTGTTGATAGGGTACTCGAATCCATTGTACATATTATGGGATGTGCACGTTGCTGCTTAACGATGGGAAAACTGAATCACTTTCATGCAATATTTGTGTGAGTGGAAAAATGTGTTTTGTATATATGCTTGCTATGTCTGTACAATTGTATTGACATGTTTCGTTCAATGGATTATTGTGGAAGTCTTGGGTGAGTTGGGTGAGCTACAGACAGCAGTCATCCTAACCGTAGGGGAAGAGGATCTTTAGACAGGAAAAGGTAACTCTTTTTAATAGTGTTTCCTGCCATTGGTTATCTCCCTCACGTGGTGAAAATGTGCGCATAGTCGGAGTAGTGATTTCTGTATGGTTAACTCGAATCTGCAGAATACGGGATGGAATATCTTACCGGATGCATGAGATATATTATTGTAATGTTATAGTGTGATTGTGTCATTTGAGTCTGTGTTAACATTGGGGTATTAGTAAGCCTTCTTGCTGTGGAAACTGTGGCCAGTGTTTTAGTGTCTTACACATACTTTTTAATGTTTGATTTTATGGCTAGATTTCTATTATGAAGAATGTTGTCTTTACCATTTCGATTAACCCTTTTACCGCCAAAGTCGCATTTTAGCACCACAGTGATTAAACACCTATGTCACTAAAAGGCATCAAATTGGGGTCTATTATCCAAAGACCCAATTGTCTTAGCTTGGGGAAGTAAGGATATATCTTTGTTTATATCTGTCACAGAAGAATCCTCAATACTGCAGGTGGATTTTGTTCTCTATCCAGGTAAATATAATGGAAATGTTTGGTTGAAATATGGTTGGCGGTGAAAGTGTTAAGAAAATAGTAGACAATTTGTGACAAGAACCTCGCTGAGTGTGAGTGTGTTTGCGAAAGCAAAACAAAACAAAAAGAAAAAGAAAGTAAATCTATAGAACTTTGGTTTTTCACTGCCAGTGCACATATAGTCTGAACGATTTTCTGCGATTTGTTTTTTGCTAAATACATTTCCAACATGCATCTTTTGATGGTCATTTAGTTTTCGTTCTCGCCAAATCAAAAGAATTGAGTCGGTAAATAGAGTGAGGTTTGCTTTTCTATTGGCGACATTTCGTGCTCTTCAAACCCAATGCCAAAACGTGTCTAATATAATGTTTTTAAAAAATATATCAGGAAGTTTAGCGAGCGTATTATTGGCAAACATTTTCAAGGGAAAGTGGAAATAAATATGTAGTGGTCGTTCGAAATGAAACAACTAATCTGTTTCTTCGTGATAGTAGGTAAGAATGTGACTTTATCTTATGTAGTCATCATTATCATGCCATGGGCCACTTGGAAGACTTCAAGAATGACGAACGTTTGTGCTTAACAGTTTGTCTTTATTGTTTGTTTTGTTTTGATTTTTGTCTGTGGGGTTTCTTCGGTGCCAAATTTGAATTGACTCCAAAAGATAAATGGATCTTAATAGCTCTTTTAGCCATTTAGCCTAATAACCCGAGTTCGAACCTGGGTACAGGGGATTTTTCCTCTCACTTTGCACTAGGTCTTACGGTCTGAACATGGAGTCTTTCGGATGAGACGATAAACCGAGGTCCCGTGTGCCCATGCGCTTAGCACACGTTAAGCCCAGTCGCAACGAAAAAGTTGTCATTTGGTCAAAAGTTACCCCCCTCCCCTCATCAGTCACACAAAACTCGCATGCAAAAACAAAAACAAAACAAAAGTTGGGTGGAGCGCCTCTGGCTGCGACGCGCTCTCCAGGTGGGAGCAACCCGAATTTCACAGAGACGCCTCTGTGACTATAAAGTATCTAATAATAATAATACCTAATAATTGATGTAATGATTGATGGTAATCAACCATGATCAATCTGACTCATTAAGGATCAACGCTGTCTTCACTTTAAACATTTGCACTCCATCTCTCTCTCTCTCTCTCTCTCTCTCTCTCTCTCTCTCTCTCTCTCTCTCTCTCTCTCTCTCTCTCTCTCTCTCTCTCTCTCTCTCTCTCTCCCTCTCTCTCTCTCTCTGCCCCCCCCTCTCTCTCTCTCTCCCCCTCTCTCTTTCTCTCTCTCTCTCTCTCTCCCCTCTCTCTCTCTCTCTCTCTCTCTCTCTCTCTCTCTCTCTCTCTCTCTCCTCTCTCTCTCTCTCTCTCTCTCTCTCTCTCTCTCTCTCTCTCTCTCTCTCTCTCTCTCTCTTCTCTCTCTCTCTCTCTCTCTCTCTCCTCTCTCTCTCTCTCTCTCTCTCTCTCTCTCTCTCTCTCTCTCTCTCTCTCTCTCTGTTTCTCTCTACCTCTCTCTCTCTCTGCCTCTCTCTCTCTCTCTCTCTCTCTCTCTCTCTCTCTCTCTCTCTCTCTCTCTCTCTCTCTCTCTCTCTCTCTCCCTCTCTCCCTCTCTCCCCTCTATCTCTTTCTCTCTCTCCAGCTATATTTGCTGTTTTATTAGCTTGTTTGCTATATTTAGTATGTTATTATGTTTTGTTTGTTTGCTGGTTTCCTTTGCTTGTTTTCTTATTTATTACGCTTTTTGTTTTCTTTCTATGCTTTATTTTATAAACTAAATGATGTAAATCAACGCTGCCACCTCCTGTCATTAGGGCCACACAGCTGTTGACATTAAAAGTCGTTGCCATTGCCATTGTCTCTGTCTCTGTCTGTCTGTCTGTCTCTCTCATCCTGGATCTCTGCCCTCCACCCTTACCCTCCACCCTTTCACATAACGGTGCTCTAATCGTAGGCCAAAGTATAGTGACTTCGTACGTCATTTGTGACGTCCATCCAACACAATTGTCAACGTGATCAGATTCACTGCCAATTACTGCGAAGCAGTCACTGTTAAATATTTTTGTTAAATGTTTTGTAGATGCTACTACCATTCAAACGCATGTTTTAGGATTGTTGTATCATCCATAATCTAGCACACGTCATCAAGACTGTTTTCAAATGTCACTTCTTCTTTCGCTATCAACTCTCCCTTAGCAGACGAATCCTTTCTCCTGCCTTTGTTCCGTAGAAATTCTTACTGAAAGATTTTCTCCATCCTGGTGGACGTTTTGGGAGAAAACGCGTATATCTGTGTTAGGCGCATAACGGCAGCATGACTGCTTAGACATTGTTCATAATGACAGGAAACAGTGATCCTTTCAAGAAAGTTTCGCTACACCCGAGCAGATTGTGATTTGCCCTATTTGCCATTACATTTGTGTGGGCCGCAATTTTGGACAGCTGACAGTCGTTAATTGTTTAGGTCATCTCGTGTTAGTCTCACTGCCATCCGAAATGACAACATGTGTCGTGGATGCTTGTCTCTGTCTGTCTGTCTCTCTCTCTCATCCTGGATCTCTGCCCTCCACCCTTACCCTCCACCCTTTCACATAACGGTGCTCTAATCGTAGGCCAAAGTATAGTGACATCGTACGTCATTTGTGACGTCATCCAAAACAATTGTCAACGTGATCAGATCCACTGCCAATTACTGCGAAGCAGTCACTGTTAAATATTTTTGTTAAATGTTTTGTAGATGCTACTACCATTCAAACGCATGTTTTAGGATTGTTGTATCATCCATAATCTAGCACACGTCATCAAGACTGTTTTCAAATGTCACTTCTTCTTTCGCTATCTCTTACCCCATCTTCACCTAGTCTAGCATAGAGAACGAACACTCGTGGCAAATGCCCTATTTCGTCCACTGTTTGATGTGTGCTAGGCGTACTGTCATATTACTGTTTGTAAAGCAGACTGGAATCCTGCGTGGATTGTGTGTAAGTTGTTAAAAGTCAGAAACAAAAATCCCCAGTATTATTTCAGCACCGCTATAAACTTCACGGATAGAATACTTGACGCGCGTCACAACAGATATCAATGTCGGAGCAAAACTCTGAATTGATTTTGTACACAGGTTGTGACTTTAATGGAGTTAATATTGAGATGTTAAAGTCTACACAAAGTAATGAAGCTGCACTTTTTGCTAAAACAAAAAAGCTGGCATAAAATGTTTATTATACTCGTATTGCGTGGCATTATTTTTTTTAATAATAATATTTTTTATAAGTGTGAAAATCTCTATTAAAAATAGTATGAAAATCAATATAGAATACGAAATCCAGGGCATCTAGAATATAAAAATTGTGTTTACACTTGTGAAAGACTGAACTGTCCATTTCATGATATATCATACGGGTCAAATTTAAATATTAGTTTTAAATTTGCATTCAGAATGATAAAATCATTTTTCCTCCAGAAAAGGTGGAAAACAAGTCGGCTTTAAACGAACTTCGTCCGTGATATTAAGGCATTGTCACACTGTCCGATGTAGTGGGGGGAAACAGATTGTGCGAGTTTCACTTTCATTGTTAAACGTGTACCGTGGTTGGAAATTATCAACCTGTTTTATCCAGTTAATTGGATAATCTTGGAATGCTTTAAATCGCGTGCAGTACTGAATCCATAGCATTAAGGCGTGAAAGAAAACTGCGATGCAGTTCATAATGATTGTTATTTATTAATTAGAATGTATTTTCTGTGGTGAGTCTGAAGTCAGAATTGTATTGAGAAGAAAGCTCAATTGACTCGGC
>CM065695.1:2304066-2346566 GCA_017654935.2 Phymorhynchus buccinoides | reverse complement strand
GAGAGAGAGAGAGGGAGAGAGAGAGAGAGAGAGAGAGAGAGAGAGAGAGAGAGAGAGAGAGAGAGAGAGACAGAGAGACAGACAGACAGAGAGAGACAGACAGACAGACAGACAGGGACAGAGAGACAGACAGAGAGACAGAGAGACAGAGAGAGAGAGAGAGAGAGGGACAGAGAGAGAGAGGACAGAGAGAGAGGGACAGAGAGAGAGAGAGAGAGAGAGAGAGAGAGACAGAGAGAGAGAGGGAGAGAGAGAGAGAGAGGGAGAGAGAGAGGGAGGGAGAGAGAGAGAGAGGGGGAGAGAGAGAGAGAGAGAGAGAGAGAGAGAGAGAGGGACAGAGAGAGAGAGAGAGAGAGAGAGAGAGAGAGAGAGAGAGAGAGAGAGAGGGAGAGAGAGAGAGAGAGAGGACAGAGAGAGAGAGACAGAGAGAGAGAGAGGAGAGAGAGAGAGAGAGAGAGAGGGAGAGCGAGAGAGAGAGAGAGTACAGAGAGAGAGAGAGACAGAGAGAGGGAGAGAGAGAGAGAGAGAGAGAGAGAGGAGAGAGAGAGAGAGAGAGAGAGAGAGAGAGAGAGAGACAGAGAGAGAGAGAGAGAGAGAGAGAGAGAGAGAGAGAGAGAGAGAGAGAGAGAGAGAGAGTATTTTATTAGCTAGGCCCCTCGCTGAAGGAGTGTCAAAAGTACATGACGAGAGAGAGACAAACACAGAGAGGGAGAGAGAGAGGGACAGAGAGAGAGGGACAGAGAGAGAGAGAGAGGGAGGGAGAGAGAGAGAGACAGAGAGAGAGGGACAGAGAGAGAGAGAGAGAGGGGAGGGAGAGAGAGAGGGAGAGAGAGAGAGGGACAGAGAGAGAGAGAGAGAGGGGGGGAAAGAGAGAGAGAGAGAGAGAGAGAGAGAGAGAGAGAGGGAGAGAGAGAGAGAGAGAGAGAGAGAGAGAGAGAGAGAGAGAGAGGAGAGAGAGAGAGAGGAGGGAGAGAGAGAGAGAGATTAGATAGGGAGGGCTGAGGGAGAGAGAGAGACAGAGAGAGAGGGACAGAGAGAGAGAGAGAGAGAGAGAGAGAGAGAGAGAGAGAGGAGAGAGAGAGAGAGAGAGAGAGAGAGAGAGAGAGAGAGAGAGAGAGAGAGAGAGAGAGAGAGTATTTTATTAGCTAGGCCCCTCGCTGAAGGGGTGTCAAAAGTACATGACGAGAGAGAGACAAACACACACAGAGAGAGAGAGAGAGAGAGAGAGAGAGAGAGAGAGAGAGAGAGAGAGAGAGAGAGAGAGAGAGAGAGAGAGTAATTTATTAGCTAGGCCCCTCGCTGAAGGGGTGTCAAAAGTACATGACGAGAGAGAGACAAACACAGAGAGAGAGAGAGAGGGGGGGAGAGAGGGAGAGAGAGAGAGAGAGTATTTTATTAGCTAGGCCCATCGCTGAAGGAGTGTCAAAAGTACATGACGAGAGAGAGACAAACACAGAGAGGGAGAGAGAGAGAGAGAGAGAGAGAGAGAGAGAGGGAGGGAGGGACGGACGGACGGACGGACAGACAGACAGACGGACAGACAGATTTCGTGTTCATAACGAATTCTGTGCCTACAGTCCCGCCATGCACACGGGGCCTTTGACACTAGGTATACAACGTGAACTAAGGAGAGTCAGCCCTGACCATGAATATCCACCTCCACAAATTGATTCAATTCTCAAGCCTTCTGGGGATATATTGCTCGTTTGTTTGAAAACAGAGGAGGGGGGGGGGGGGCTTATGAATATCACATTAGTTGTTCCTTCTGTTCCTTCTGACTTTCCTGTGCATGCATACATTGTATTTGTACGAACAGCGCTTCCCCCCTGTATTACATGCTAGAAATAAAGGCGTAAAACAAGACAGTACCACTTATACTGTTATGTCATTTGCAAAACCGAAAGAGATTTTTTGGACTATGAAAGTTCATTAACATATAAACACATTTTCTCTTATGTAGTGAAAACAAATACAAACAATATTTAGGCTGTCGGTGAAAATACAATTGCTTCATTAATTTGATTTTACTGGCTCGTAAACCTAGATTCTCTATGACATTTTACAGTCGTAAATGCCTTTACTAGCCAGGGAAATGCGCGGTTTTCATAGAAACCCAATGTCAGAACAATCCTTTCTTGAGTGCAAAGCTAAATCCATCATATCTGATAGCACACACCCAGCCAACCATCTGTTTCAATCTCTCCCTTCTGGTAAAAGGTTCTGCTCTTTTAAGTGCAAATCTAACCGCCTGAAGAACAGCTTTTACCCCTCTGCTGTCAGAGCCATCAATACTCAGTAGGCTCACCCCCCTAGGGGAATTCTTTATCCTATTTTGCCCAGACTTGTGTCAATCGGTGTGCCTGCATGCTCGCGGTCTTGTGTGTGAGTGTGTGTGTGCGTGTGTGAGGAGGTGGAACAGGTATTGGCATAAATGTGTATGCACACGTGTACGTGTGTGTTGGTGTATGTGTAGGTGTGCGTCTGAGAAAAAGAGAGAATCTGAGGGAGAGACTGATATATGATGATGTAATTTGTCCATTCGATGTGCATGCTTTCGTTGTTGTTGGATTGTGTCTTGTGCAAAACCAAAACGATTTCCTTTGTATTATGGTGCATTGGCTGATTAAAGAATCTTGAATCTTGAAATTGAAACTTTCGCAATGTCAATGCTTTGGTTGACCAGAGAAAATTGTTATTGATAAGTTTCAGAAAATTGTCGTTCATAAGTGTTTTTTTAGAAAGTCATAAAATGCAGTAAAGCCTTGAGTAATGGGAAAGACGACCGTCATTATTGAAAAATAGACATGTTTTCTGACAATCGAAAGATTCTGCTAAAATTTGTTTTGTACTAAAATTGAGGGATTTCTTGGTTGCTGTGGAAACCGTTTGTTTCTGAAATTGTCCAAGACAGATTAGAAGAAATGTCTGCTTCAGTCTTTCGTGCACTGAATCTGCTTCGCAAGTCTGCAAAATCAAATCGATAACTCGATTACTTTATGAACGATTTTGGTAAGTTGCATTTTTTGTGTGTGGGTCGCTTTGTAATAATATTACATATTTTGTGAACGTCAGTGTTTCACTCTGAAGTTTCTATGCGTACCCGGTAAGTTTACTCATTCAGCCCTGCCTCGAGGTTAAAGTACAGTAGACATTACAATATCACCCGGTGGTCTATGGAAGGGGTACACATGCTGGGAAGCGAGATAGAGAGGTGGCATGAGGATCGGAAGGGTAGAGTGGATAAGAAAGGGGGCGTGGGTGTCCAGGAGAAAGAAAGAGATAACAGTAAGCTGTGACGCGGTTATTTGTTGTTAGCAACCCCAGTGCTATGGAAAGGCGAGTTTCTATTATATTGTGAGGGGAGAGGAGAGAGAGAGAGAGAGAGAGAGAGAGAGAGAGAGAGAGAGAGAGAGAGAGAGAGAGAGAGAGAGAGAGAGAGAGAGAGAGAGAGAGACAGAGACAGAGAGAGAGAGAGAGAGAGAGACAGACAGAGTGAGGAAGAGAGAGAGAGAGAGAGAGAGAGAGAGAGTGAGGTAAGAGAGAGAGAGAGACAGAGACAGAGAGAGAGACAGAGACAGACAGGAAGAGAGAGAGAGAGAGAGAGAGAGAGAGAGAGAGAGAGAGAGAGAGAGAGAGAGAGAGAGAGAGACAGAGAGAGATGAGAGACAGGCAGACAGTCCTAGAGAGAGAGAGAGAGAGTAAGAGAGAGAGATGGAGACGTTGAAGAGTGGTAGAGAGGTGGGGGGGGGGGAGAGGAGAGGGAGGGGAGAGAGAGAGAGGAAGAGAGACAGAGAGACAGAAACAGAGACACAGAGTGAGAGAAGATAGACCGACAGACAGAGAGAGAGAGAGACAGGCAGACAGTCCCAGTGTAAAGAGAGAGAGAACAGTAAGATGTGGCGTGGTTATTTGTTGTTAGCAACACCACTGCCATGGAACGTTGAAGCAGTGGTCTGGTATGAGGTGGGGGGGGGGGGGGGGGAGAGGGAATTTGAGGGGGGGAGAGAGAGAGAGGGGTGGGGGTGGATGGGAGAGAGCGAGCTAGCTACACATTTTAATGACTTTTAGCATACAGGCCAATCGCATGTTTGTGTGGGACTTGGGAGGGTGGGGGGGAGGGAAAACACGAACTGAGAGTGTTACAAATCAAAGGTGGTCTCATCAGTCATCAATGTCATGGGTGTGTAAAATTTAGATTCAAATTCAATGAGGAGAGAGAGAGAGAGAGAGAGAGAGAGAGAGAGAGAGAGAGAGAGAGAGAGAGAGAGAGAGAGAGAGAGAGAGAGAGAGAGAGAGAGAGTCGGAAGTCATATCGGATGTTTATTGTGCATTATGCCTTAGGCCAGAATACAACATTTAGAGGAAGAAGAGACAGGGCATGTAAAATGGCATTAACTCACCGAACATATTTTATGACATAATGTAAAGATATATCAGAGAGAGAGAGAGAGAGAGAGAGAGAGAGAGAGAGAGAGAGAGAGAGAGAGAGAGAGAGGAGAGAGTAGAGAAGGGATGGTGGACACAAGGAGGATTGATTTTTACAACACTCTGTCACCTTATTGTGGTAACAGATGTTGGTGTCCGCATAGAATTGTATATGTATTTGTGACTAAACCAACTATTTTTCTTTATGTCTGGTTTTGTCTGTATGTCTGTGTTCTCTCTCTCTCTCTCTCTCTCTCTCTCTCTCTCTCTCTCTCTCTCTCTCTCTCTCTCTCTCTCTCTCTCTCTCTCTCCCCCTCCCTCTCTCTCTCTCAGAGACAAGAAAACGTTAAGGCTTTAGATTCCATCATAAAACATTTAACTAACTGTTACTCTTAGAAAATTAAAAAGAAATAAACAGGGAATTAAACAAACAAGCAAGCAATTTCCAAACAACCTAACAGTAGCGAACAACGTGATTTACATAGCATTGATAATTCAGTGAGCATTAATTTTATCCATGAATGACACAACACGGATTTGATGACACTTAAGCCTACGTCAGAAACGTACGTTAGACTATCGTCACTCCAACGCTTCAACCAGAGCCTGTGTATCTAGTATATACACAGACTATGCTTCAACCGCTACTATTATCATTCGTTGCTTCTCTGGGTTGGAAAGAGCTCAAGCAGCAAGTGTTGAAAAAGTTTTAACAGCGCATATTATGTTGTTGGAAACAAAATCCACAAGTACTGCAAGTAAGTCATGTTGACAGGTCCCTCGGGTCGGATGATCAGTGGGGAAGTCCCTGGCGGCACGCCCTCTGGTGGCTGAACAGTCCCATCCTGGATCAGCACTCTTTGGCATGAGGGGCATGGGAAGGCCTGGGTCGGGGGGCTCTGAGCGGTCGATGCTTTCCTCCTGCTTCACCTGTCCTCTGCAGCTTCCCTTCTGGCTGTGTCAAAGGCCTCTGCACCATGTCTGATGGTTGATCTCCATGTGGCCCTGTGTTGGGCCATGCTTTCCTCCTGCTCCCCCTGTCCTCTGCAGCTTCCCTTCTGGCTGTGTCAAAGGCCTCTGCACCGTGTCTGATGGTTGATCTCCATGTGGCCCTGTCTTGGGCCATGCTTTCCCAGTCTCTGTCAGGGATACCAGCTGCATGGAGTTGACGGGCCATGCTTTCCCAGTCTCTGTCAGGGATACCAGCTGCATGGAGTTGACGGGCCATGCTTTCCCAGTCTCTGTCAGGGATACCAGCTGCATGGAGTTGAAGGGCCATGCTTTCCCAGTCTCTGTCAGAGATACCAGCTGCATGGAGTTGACGGGCCATGCTTTCCCAGTCTCTGTCAGGGATACCAGCTGCATGGAGTTGACGGGCCATGCTTTCCCAGTCTCTGTCAGGGACACCAGCTGCATGGAGTTGAAGGGCCATGCTTTCCCAGTCTCTGTCAGAGATACCAGCTGCATGGAGTTGACGGGCCATGCTTTCCCAGTCTCTGTCAGGGATACCAGCTGCATGGAGTTGACGGGCCATGCTTTCCCAGTCTCTGTCAGGGATACCAGCTGCATGGAGTTGACGGGCCATGCTTTCCCAGTCTCTGTCAGGGATACCAGCTGCATGGAGTTGACGGGCCATGCTTTCCCAGTCTCTGTCAGGGATACCAGCTGCATGGAGTTGACGGGCCATGCTTTCCCAGTCTCTGTCAGGGATACCAGATGCATGGAGTTGACGGGCCATGCTTTCCCAGTCTCTGTCAGGGATACCAGCTGCATGGAGTTGACGGGCCATGCTTTCCCAGTCTCTGTCAGGGATACCAGCTGCATGGAGTTGACGGGCCATGCTTTCCCAGTCTCTGTCAGGGATACCAGCTGCATGGAGTTGACGGGCCATGCTTTCCCAGTCTCTGTCAGGGATACCAGCTGCATGGAGTTGACGGGCCATGCTTTCCCAGTCTCTGTCAGGGATACCAGCTGCATGGAGTTGACGGGCCATGCTTTCCCAGTCTCTGTCAGGGATACCAGCTGCATGGAGTTGACGGGCCATGCTTTCCCAGTCTCTGTCAGGGATACCAGCTGCATGGAGTTGACGGGCCATGCTTTCCCAGTCTCTGTCAGGGATACCAGCTGCATGGAGTTGACGGGCCATGCTTTCCCAGTCTCTGTCAGGGATACCAGCTGCATGGAGTTGACGGGCCATGCTTTCACAGTCTCTGTCAGGGATACCAGCTGCATGGAGTTGACGGGCCATGCTTTCCCAGTCTCTGTCAGGGATACCAGCTGCATGGAGTTGACGGGCCATGCTTTCCCAGTCTCTGTCAGGGATACCAGCTGCATGGAGTTGACGGGCCATGCTTTCCCAGTCTCTGTCAGGGATACCAGCTGCATGGAGTTGACGCTTCAGCTGGTCTTTAAAGACCCAGTGACGCACCACGATTAAGTCCCTTGTTTTTTTTTCTGGGTTGCTGTGACTCACATACAAATTTCCCCAACTTCAAATTGAGGCTGCTCTTTAAACTGATGTTGCGGTTTGAATTTGGGGGCATTTATATGGGAGTCAGACTTGGTCCAAACAAGATTTCTTTCCAGTTATAAGAGGGAAAACACGTGAAACCCGTGATTTTGACACGTGATCTGGTTGATCTTTGAAACGTTTTCATGGGGCTCCCCTGTCACGTGTTCCTTGACAGAGCTCTCCACAGAACGCAGCGTTTGTCGTGTAGAGTTTACATAAACGACCTAAAGTTGAAATGATGTTTACCTGCCGCGGAGGGAAGCTGGTTATGTTTTCAGTGCTGTTTGTCTCTTTGTTCCTGGCTGACTGGCTGGTTGATCAAGTCAAATTTCGCATGTGGATAGGTAGTTAGGATATCTAGGCCAAGTTCGAAAATGAAGGTCAAAGGTCAAGGTCGCTGAAGCCGAAAATGCTGCCGCAGGTCCGATCGTTTGTAGGCTCTTGTTACGTTATGTTAATATTGCTTTTTATAGACTTAGGCCTAAGTCAAAACTGATGATATTCAATCAATCAATCAATCTGTTTATTATCCTTTTGAAGGAAATGTTTTGTGTTTCTCTGAAATTACGAAGAAACTAAGACACGACACATGTATATGATCAAAGGTAAACAAGCGGATTCGCAATCGTTTGTGGCACGCTTTTCTTTCTCTTTTACAATATGTGCGACAATTTTGGACCGACCGACCGACCGACCGACAGACCAACAGACCGACAGACCGACAAGGTGAGTTATAGGGGTTATAGGGTTTGTGGCTTGTGCCACAAACAAAAAAGGACACATAGATAGTCATGACGCGTGCATGAATGCACACCTAAACATAAACTTGCACGCACATTCTTCATACATGCGTGCGTCCATCCCTACATCAATCCGTCCATCTGTGCATCCTTTCATCCGTACATCAATACATACCAATCTATGCCAATGCATTCCAATCTATGAAAATAGGCTTACATACCAATCTATGCCAATGCATTCCAGTCTATACCAATACATTCCAATCTATACTAATACATTCCAATCTATACCAATACATACCAATCTATGCCAATGCATTCCAATCTATACCAATAGGTTTACATACCAATCTATACCAATGTATTCCGGTCTATACCAATACATTCCAATCTATTCAAATGCATTCCAATCTATACCAATGCATACCAATCTATACCAATACATTCCAATCTATGCCAATACATACCAATATATACCAATGCATTCCAATCTATACCAATAATCATACCAATCTATACCAATACATTCCAATCTATACCAATGCATACCAATCTATACCAATGCATTCCAATCTATACCAATGCATACCAATCTATACCAATACATACCAATCTATATCAATACATTCCAATCTATACCAATGCATACCAATCTATACTAATACATTCCAATCTATACCAATACATATCAATCTATACCAATACATACCAATCTATACCAATACATACCAATCTATACCAATACATTCCAATCTATGCCAATACATACCAATCTATACCAATGCATTCCAATCTATACCAATACATACCAATCTATACCAATACCAATCTATACCAATACATTCCAATCTATACCAATACATACCAATCTATACCAATACATACCAATCTATACCAATACATACCAATCTATACCAATACATACCAATCTATACCAATACATACCAATCTATACCAATACATTCCAATCTATACCAATGCATACCAATCTATACCAATACATACCAATCTATACCAATACATACCAATCTATACCAATACATACCAATCTATACCAATACATTCCAATCTATACCAATACATACCAATCTATACCAATACATTCCAATCTGCCAATACATATCAATCTATACCAATACATATCAGTCTATACCAATACATACCAATCTATACCAATACATTCCAATATATACCAATGCATACTAATATATACCAATACATACCAATCTATACCAATACATTCCAATCTATAACAATACATACCAATATATACCAATGCATACCAATCTATACCAATAGGCTTACATACCAATCTGTACCAATGCATTCCGGTCTATACCAATACATTCCAATCTATACAAATGCATTCCAATCTATACCAATACATACCAACACATACCAATCTATACCAATACATTCCAATCTATACCAATACATACCAATATATACCAATGCATTCCAATCTATACCAATACATACCAATATATACCAATACATTCCAATCTATGCCAATGCATTCTAATCTATACCAATACATACCAATCTATATCAATACATACCAATCTATACCAATACATACCAATCTATATCAATACATTCCAATACATAGAAAATCATGTTTACCTTTCTCTGGGGGACAGAGATAAGACACAAAAAACATGTGTGCACACATAGCGCGCACGAACACACGTGCGCACACACACACACACGCACACGCACACGCACACGCACACGCACAACCAAACAAACATCGGGTTTTATAAAGTAGGGAAGGGGTGTGTTACAAAAGGAAAACGTTAGGTTTTCTGATTGACCAACAATGGTTTATACGAGGAAAGAGTTTCGAGAACGTTCCTTACTGAGATGCCAGAAGCATTGAAGAGCCCTCCAGTGTAATGGATCACCTGGTGTGACGGGGAAGTAGCTCTGTTACGAGGCTGTTTCGTTAATTGCACCCCAAGGAGCGGTTCTTAATTCGGCGCACCTGCATAATTATTAACACTGCTTAGCTGGACGTTGCTCAGACACACAGACACACACAGAGACAGACAGACAGATAGACACACACAAACTCTCTCTTTCTCTCTGTGTCTCTCTCTCTTTCTGTCTCTCTTTCTCTCTCTCTCTCTTCTGTCTGTCTGTCTGTCTGTCTGTCTCTCTCTCTCTCTCTCTCTCTCTCTCTCTCTCTCTCTCTCTCTCTCTCTCTCTCTCTCTCTCTCTCTCTCTCTCTCTGTCTCTCTCTCGCTCTCTCTTGCATGCTTTAATTTGTTTCTTTTTTGAACATGTTTTCATAAATATGCTATGTTCGCGCGTATATTGCAAACATGAGAATACGCGCACGTGCACGCGCGTGTGTGTATATGTGTGCGCGCTCGTGTGTGTGTGTGTGTGTGTGTGTGTGTGTGTGTATATGTATGTGTGTGTGTGTGTGTGTGTGTGTGTGTGTGTGTGTGTGTGAGGGAGATATATATTTAAATTGTTTTGACCTTCTTGCGATAGGTCGGTGGCCTTTGCAATTAAAACAAAAGTTCAAATTGTTCTCTCTCTCTCTCTCTCTCTCTCTCTCTCTCTCTCTCTCTCCTCTCTCTCCCCCCCCCCCCTCTCTCCATCTAAGTAGCACACACATTTATTTTCGATACACATAATAATCTCTTGCAGTACATGACCTGCTATCCTACACCAAAACAATGCAAAATCAACACAACTGGCGTTTATCAAAATCATATTATAATAATGAATCTAACATTCATTTTGCATGGATTTATTTTTAAAAAGTCTGCTATATTCCTGCTTTTTTGTTTGTTTATTTGGTGGTTTGTTTTCTCCTAAAACATTCTACATCTCGCTTATAGCTTTTGAAACTGAGCGTGTTTCTTGCATGTTGGTGGCCAACAGTAATCTTCTATTAACTTGCAAGTCATATAATGGAAGCCTTTGATGTAGCATTAGGCTACACAGTTCCGTTGGCCATATAGCGAGCGGAACCGAATTCCAATAACGTTTGACTGATATATCGGACCGGCGTATTTATTGTGTGCGGGTTGTATACATAGTCAATTCCTCATCGATAAAGTCTGAAGCCACAATCAATGCAATGGTTCATAGCTCAGTCTATCCAGTTGTGTGTGTACTGGGTGGTGACTCTTTTTTTTCTTTGTCTGAACAGAAGCGGCTACTCTTGCAACCAACCTGGCTTTAGGACGGCGACGGAGAACCATTGAAAGGGCGGCTGCTGCCAAAGTCTAAGAATCCTGTTGACCAGTGTAAGTTGGATAAACCAAACAAAGCCCAAACAGGACATTGTACTGACCAACCTAAGCGTAAGAACAATTTCACAATTGCGCTGAATTTCAAAACACACATCGTAGAACTGTCCGGAAAGTGTTTCATCAGCATCCACTCTTAAATCGCGAGGAGAGAGAACCTGGTCAAACGTTTCTGAACGTCACGAGCTTTGAGGGACCGACCTTCGTAAGATTCCCCCCAACACCAAAAGCGTACAGAAACGATATACACGGTATAACCACACTGAGGGAAGTTGATAAGATCCCCCAACAGCACAGTCCGCCATGGGTGTAGGGGAAGGCGCGGGGGAAGGGTCCGGGTCCGGCAGTGGGCGGGGTGGGATCTGCCCGGGCCTCCTGTGGGGCATCCTGTGGTTCCTGGTCTTCTGGTTCCTGGCCTGGCCCATCGCCTTCTTCATCGCCTGGCTCTACGTCTTCCTCATCCCCTTCTCCGCCTGCATCGACGCCCTGAAGGACGTGTGCGAGGCCATCCTCAAGGTGGTGCAGCTGCCGCTGACCTGTGTGGAGAACATGATCGCCATGAAGCCCATGTGCGGGGGATAGACTAGTAGAGAGGGAAGTGAGGGGGTAGTGTTGCATTGGACACGCCTTTCATTTCATAGATTTATTACTGGTAGATGTATCATTATAATTTAGTTTCCTTTTGCTATTTAAAAAAATATATGATTGCAATTATGAAGGAGGGAGGGGGGATGAGGAGGGCTCACACTCTCAGGAGGGGGGGTGAGGGGGGGTTATTATATTGGGCATTGTTAATGTGCCCGCGTGCGCCAGCGCGTGTGTGTACCCGGCATATGTGTTTGTGTATGTGTAAGTTTGCACGTGCATGTGCGAGCGTGCAGGTTTGTGTCCGTATAACTACATGTCCGCACATGCGTGCGTGCATGCGTGTGTGTGCGTGTGCGTGCGTGCGTGCGTGCGCGAGCTTGACCGTGCGCTTTTGTTCGTTTTTGTAATTTCATACGGGTTGCTTAGTTTGGTAGATATATTGGCGTTTCATGTACCATTTATCTTCTTGTTTTCCCCTTAAGATTCGCCATAGTCTGCTATTGACAATTCTTAATTCTTAAACTTCAGGTGATCATTTATTATGCTTCTGTTTATACATGATTTAACAGATTCCTGTTGACTCTATGCTATAGTCTATGTGATATAGTCTGCTCTATTCCAAATGATTGCTATGGATGTATTAAATTAACACACAGAGAACTCCAAAATGCCAAACCAAATAAACGTTTCTAACGAGAATGATAAAATGCACGTGCATACTGTGACAGTAAATGAAAGAAATATTTATTATAGGCTATGCATACTATGGAAACAAACACCCGTTTGAAATGTGATAGTTTTGTTTTTGAAAAGAGCGCTGTAAACTGCATTGCGTTTTCTCTTCGGTTTATACTACCATTCAAATGGTAGATGAGTATGAATACATTATGTATGTGTCGTTAGCAAGGTGTACGGTTATGTATTTTCATGAATCTGGACTTTCATTGAAAGGTGTGAGAACTTCTGTTGTAAATTTGTAAGTAAATATTTTGCTTGGTTCGGCTTTACACCGATTTTATTACTGAAGTAAGCAATTTCTTTCTTTCGTTAGTTTATTTTAGTTCTTTAATTCAAGCAATATTTAGTGTTTGAGGTTTCTCTCAAGACAGTGAGTGAGGCATTCATTAAAAAAAATGGAAGTAAGATAGTTTATCAAGATTATTGTTTAACATAAAATTAGCTCAAATAGGCTGTACGATTATACGGAGCAGTTTATTCAGTATATAGGTCTACCTTATCTTGTTAGATCATTTCCTATGTTGCGATGTGTTTGATAAAGATAGTCAGTAATCACTGCAACATTGTATCTCTCTCTCTCTCTCTCTCTCTCTCTCTCTCTCTCTGATCACTAGCTCATTACGAATCTCTCCTGTGGCGACTTGAAATTGACATGATTAGACAATAATAAATTGTTACTGGTTTTTTTTTCCTTGTTGACATTAATCAATATAGGCATACATTATGCCTCCATGGTACCTGCTCAAACGGGTCATTCTGGCTGCTCTATTTATTTTTAAGATATATAATTATTCTTTCCGCAGTCAATATTTGATACCATGGTGAATTTGAATGTTATTATCAGAATGCCATAACAATGTCGGGAATGAAGGGAAACAACTCATTATTTCAGTGTACAATGATTCCAGGGTGATTTGAGTTATCTGCCTTTAGAAAGGAGAAGTCGTTTTGGTCCTTATTGATTTTCAAATCCGACTGCCGATATTATGCTTGGATTTAATATTGGTAAGGTGCGCTTATACAACATTGGTTTACACTGTGCCATGTTGCTGCCTTACTTTTATTGGATTGATATTACAGACTGCTTTTTGTTATATAATTATTTTTTTGTTTGGAATATTGTGTACTTACGCAGACTTTTGCCCGATTCTGAATAATTATACGGCTTTATTAGACTAAGTCTAATCTTTTAAATCTTCGATTGTTACTCTTGCAGTTAGTTAAATTCCTTTGAAATATACATTATATTGCTTTACATAAAGTGTGTGTGTGTGTGTGTGTGTGTGTGTGTGTGTGTGTGTGTGTGTGTGTGTGTGTGTGTGAGAGAGAGAGAGAGAGAGAGAGAGAGAGAGAGAGAGAGAGAGAGAGAGGAACGGGCTATCATTTGTAGGCATACGTGCATGCTCAAGCCTAAGCGCATAGATGCGCACGCAGACACACATACATGCACGCATCATACAGAAGTTTGATTTATTAGATTTTGTTTTTCAACTTGTCACAAAATGATACAAAAAAGAATCGGTTGGCATAATGCTTTTGTCTCTTCTGTAAGTGTACAAAACTGGTCACACAATTTGAACAGAACTATTCAGTAACGAGGACAGGCTGTTGGCTGTACTTTCACTCCTGTTGGTATCCCGGGGGGTAGCTGATGACGAAGCCCGCGGGGCATTTGGGCACAGGGCAGCATTTCCCTTGCGGAGGACTGGCTAGGTAACACTCGTTGGGAAGATTCCATGTCAGGCACCTGCAAATCATCATCATCATCATCATCATTCTTTATTACCGTCACTATCATCTTCATCATCGCAATCACAATCCTTGTCATTAACCAGCCGCGGAGCAAAAGCTGGTTAATGTTTCCGGGGCAGTCTGTTCGTTCCTGGCCATATATACCTATCTAGGTGACTATCTAATTCGATGGCTTGGAGTCAAAACGGAATATCGTTAGATAGCCCATCGACGTATTATTGAACATATTGTGAAAACTAATAACTTGTATCCAAAAAAGACTGCAGAAATATAAAAAGCATAATCCCCATTTTATATTATTTGCAGTCTTTTTTATTAATACAAGTTCTTAGTTTTTGCAATAACATCAATAATAAGTCAATGGACAAGCCATCGCTATAGTATAACAAAAACGTAATCATCAAAAGGGTAGGAAGAGAGGTACCTGAAGAGGGGAGAGGCACATCGCCTTACTCCTATAGCATGTTACCAGGATAATGGGTGAACTAAGGCCATAGGGGGCTCAGATTATGCATAGGTAGTTAGGATATCTAGGCTAAACATAAAAAGGGTAGGAAGAGATGCACCTGAAGAGGGGAGAGGCACATCGCCTTACTTCTATAGCATGTTACCAGGATAATGGGTGAACTAAGGCCATAGGGGGCTCAGATTATGCATAGGTAGTTAGGATATCTAGGCTAAACATAAAAAGGGTAGGAAGAGAGGTACCTGAAGAGGGGAGAGCCACATCGCCTTACTCCTATAGCATGCTACCAGGATAATGGGTGAACTAAGGCCATAGGGGGCTCAGATTATGCATAGGTAGTTAGGATATCTAGGCTAAACATAAAAAGGGTAGGAAGAGAGGTACCTGAAGAGGGGAGAGCCACATCGCCTTACTCCTATAGCATGCTACCAGGATAATGGGTGAACTAAGGCCATAGGGGGCTCAGATTATGCATAGGTAGTTAGGATATCTAGGCTAAACATAAAAAGGGTAGGAAGAGAGGTACATGAAGAGGGGAGAGCCACATCGCCTTACTCCTATAGCATGTTACCAGGATAATGGGTGAACTAAGGCCATAGGGGGCTCAGATTATGCATAGGTAGTTAGGATATCTAGGCTAAACATCAAAAAGGGTAGGAAGAGAGGTACCTGAAGAGGGGAGAGCCACATCGCCTTACTCCTATAGCATGCTACCAGGATAATGGGTGAACTAAGGCCATAGGGGGCTCAGATTATGCATAGGTAGTTAGGATATCTAGGCTAAACATAAAAAGGGTAGGAAGAGAGGTACCTGAAGAGGGGAGAGGCACATCGCCTTACTCCTATAGCATGCTACCAGGATAATGGGTGAACTAAGGCCATAGGGGGCTCAGATTATGCATAGGTAATTAGGATATCTAGGCTAAACATAAAAAAGGGTAGGAAGAGAGGTACATGAAGAGGGGAGAGCCACAT
This sequence comes from Phymorhynchus buccinoides, assembly GCA_017654935.2. Lineage (NCBI taxonomy): Eukaryota > Metazoa > Mollusca > Gastropoda > Neogastropoda > Raphitomidae > Phymorhynchus > Phymorhynchus buccinoides. The sequence goes on along the minus strand of CM065695.1, from coordinate 2,331,104 downwards.
CGCCTTACTCCTATAGCATGTTACCAGGATAATGGGTGAACTAAGGCCATAGGGGGCTCAGATTATGCATAGGTAATTAGGATATCTAGGCTAATCATCAAAAAAGGGTAGGAAGAGAGGTACCTGAAGAGGGGAGAGCCACATCGCCTTACTTCTATAGCATGTTACCAGGATAATGGGTGAACTAAGGCCATAGCGGGCTCAGATTATGCATAGGTAATTAGGATATCTAGGCTAATCATCAAAAAAGGGTAGGAAGAGAGGTACCTGAAGAGGGGAGAGGCACATCGCCTTACTTCTATAGAATGTTACCAGGATAATGGGTGAACTAAGGAGGCTCAGATTCTGCATAGGTATTTAGGATATCTAGGCCAAGTTCGAAGATGAAGGTCATTGGTCAAAGATCAAGGTCACTGGAGCCGGTTTTTGTTTATTTATTAAAGAAACGGTCCAAGGGAAAGACGTCTTACTTTAAAGCCGCCACCAATAGCACCTTGTTACGTCCCTTTACTTTACGATGGCTTGGAGTCAAAACATATTGAACTTATGACCAAAAGTAATAACGTGCATAAACACACAGACTGCTGAAATGTAACAAGCTAAGCCCCCTTTATATATTTCTGCAGTCATTGTTTGATACAAGTTATTAGTTGTTGTAATAATTCCAATAATACGTCAATGGACTATCTAAAGATAGTCCGTTTTGACTCCAAGCCATCGTAATGTAACAGTCTTGACTTTAAGGTACTTACTGTGGGATATCACTCTGTCAAAACTTGGCATGCGGATTTAGCTGGGAAATCAAGCTGTTTAATAGTTTGGATATACACTTTTACTTTCAAAATAGCACAGAAGGCTGCCATGTTGAAAAGCCGGTCAAAACTTTATCTAAGAGATGCCTTGCCCAGGGTACACCCCGCTCTCTCACACGTAAAATTGTTACTATTGTCATAATAATGTAGAAGAGGACCTACTTGAGTTTGCAGGTGTAGAATCCAGTGGAGGCGTCCTCACACTTACACCTGTAGTCACAGCCATCGTCCCACACGTCGCCCTGATGGTAGAATGTGCCGTGGTAGTAACACCCGTTACCTGTTACACGCAGCGTTACACACATAGAAAATAGTCACAATCATAATGTAACAGTAGTGACACCCCACACGTCGCCCTGATGGTAGAATGTGCCGTGGTAGTAACACCCGTTACCTGTTACACCCAGCGTTACACGCATAGTAAATCATAATCAAAATGCAACGATAGTGACACCCCACACGTCGCCCTGATGGTAGAATGTGCCGTGGTAGTAACACCCGTTACCTGTTACACCGTGCGTTACACACAAAGGAAATAGTCACAATCATACTGTAACGATAGCAGGCATGGGAATTAGAGAAGACAAAAAAGACTGAAAATTGGGGTCTGGAAGCAGACATAGGAACAAGGAATAAAAAAACAACTGAAAACCGTGTGTGTTGGGATACAGCCCCCATAAAATGAAGCTTCTTCTGTTATCTAAGCCTTAAAACAGTATTAGAGATAAGACTAATATATTTAGTTCATTTTGCATTCATTTATAACCAATAACTTAAGTTTTACTCATTAGGCTTCTTTTTTTTATCTCATAAATGTCCTCTTGGACCATCAAAAAAGCTGAAACTGAAGAGGACCATCAAAAAAGCTGAAAACAGCCAAAAGACTGAAGAGGACCATCAAAAAAGCTGAAAGCAGCCAAAAGACTGAAGAGGACCATCAAAAAAGCTGAAACTTGCAACAAAAGACTGAAGAGGACCATCAAAAAAGCTGAAAGCAGCCACAAGACTGACAATTCCCATGCCTGATGGTAGAATGTGCTGTGTTACACCGAGCGTTACACACATAGTAAATAGTCACAATCATAATGTAACGATAGTGACATCGCACACGTCGCCCTGGTGGTAGAATGTGCCGTGTTACACCGTGCGTTACACACATAGTAAATAGTCACAATCATAATGTAAGGATTGTCAATGCCATCGTCTCGCTTAACTTGGTGGCTGTAAGTGTTGTGATAGTAACACCCGTTACCCGTTACATCATGCCTTACAACAGTAGTATATAGTCACAACGATAATGTAACGATAGTAACAGCCATCGTCCCATATATCTGCTTGGTGGTAGAACGTGTCAGGGTGGTAACATCCGTTACCCGTGTGACACAGCAATACTGTAACAGCAGTTGTAACCATAAGGCCGTGTACACACATAAGCGGATATTCCATGCGGAAACACGTGCGCAATCCATAAATAAGTGAAGCAAAGAAGGAAAAAGATTTGCGCACGTGTCCGAATTTCCCTTATATGCGTAAACTTTTATCCTTCTTTCTTCCACTTATTTAGGGTTTTCCGTACGGAACTTACGCGTCTAATGTGAACCCGGCCTAACACAACCATCGAGAGTCACGTTCGTAAATACTCTAATATTCACAAACATACATGATGTAACGTAAATAGTCACAATCATAACGTACTAATAGTCATAACGTAATCATAGTCACAGCCATAATGTATCAGTAATAGTCACAGCCATGTAATGTATCAGTAATCAAAACTATACGGCAAGCGCACAGGCAGTTAATCAGATACAGAAATAGAAGTACAGAGACAGTAACACAAACATATATATATATATATATGCAGGAAGTATCCATCACAAAAGCAGATAGGCACTTCTTGCAGGCACCAACAACACCAGAGGTCATTATTAGCACAACAGTGTCGGTGAAGATGCAGAGCTACACCCCCTGCTCCATTTCTCTCCGTGATTTCGGTCTTGCCTTTCTTACTGCAGATTGAGCACTTCAACCTCTACCGTTTGCTATGTGTTCATCCATTGACACAATGTCAAAACAGGCATTCAATAATAGTAGAAGATAAAGGCTAGACGGAAAGAACCTGATGAACCAAGACTGCGACCAACGGCTGTTCCGTGTATTGCGCTACATATTAAAGACCCCCCACGTCACGTGTCACATTCCCTCTTATGCTATGAATATTTCTTAAGATTTCTTACCAGCTATAAGAGGGAAAACACGTGAAAACCGTGATTTTGACACGTGACGTGGTGGGTCTTTAACATTAATAATGGCCTTTATCATTACTGGGATTAACTATCCAAAAAAGATGATTCGCTCAAAATGTTGATAACATACAGCTTAATATTTGCTAAAGAAAGACAAGTCTGAAAATGCGAGGAGAGCCGATAAATCGAAGGGGGTGGGGGTGGGGGTGTTGATTTGCACCTTTACCAAAGTTGTGACAGAGAGAGACACAGAGAGAGACAGAGACAAGGATCAGTACTGACCGGGGTTGACGTTGCAGTCCAGTGTCTCGCAGCATTCGCCTGGCTTCTTGATCAGCTGACAGCCCACTGGGAGAGGGGTCTGGTATACACGACATCTGTAGACACACACACACACACACACACACACACACACACACACACACACACACACACACACACACACACACACACTGCAGATGTTGACACTTTCTCGATCACCTATGTACATATCCACATACTAATGTAATCATAATAAGACAGACACAATTTAATGCTTGTCGAACCAAACCTCAAAAAGTGTAACATTAACATGGGGTTTTGAACCCGTAGACCTCCCAAGGTGGGGAGGAAGGGGGGGGGGGGGGTGGAAAAGAAATGTGTCACGAAGGTGCCACAGAACGCACGACAGATGACAGCATAATTATGTGAGTAGAAGGGGGGAGGTGAATGTGTGTGCGGGTGCGTGTGTGTGTGTCTCACTCACAGGTCGTCACACTGGTAGTACCCCAGGTTCCCATCCCTACAGGTGCAGTTCTTGCTACACCCGTCCTGCCACTGTTGCCCCGTGCTGTACTCCTGGCCGTTGTACCGACACACCGCTGTATGGAGAGAGAGAACACTGGACACTGAACATTGTAATGTACAATGGAACTTCCCTGTTAAGACCTTGAAAAATCACCCCAAAAGAGGTCTTAATAGGGAGGTGGATGATGAAGGGGAAAGGCTTACGGTCACATCTTAGAGGGAGTTAATAGGGAGGTGGATGATGAAGGGAAAGGCTTAACATCTTAGAGGGAGTGTTAATAGGGAGGTGGATGATGAAGGGGAAAGGCTTACGGTCACATCTTAGAGGGAGTGGGAGGTGGATGATGAAGGGGAAAAGCTTACGGTCACATCTTAGAGGGAGTGTTAATAGGGAGGTTCTACTGTAATTTGGCCTTGGGTCACAACACATGGGACAAATGGGGGGGGGGGGGGGGGGGTAGGGTTTTTGATCAAAACTTGGTTTGGATAATGAGAGAGACTCAGAGAGAGAGAGAGAGAGAGAGAGAGGGAGAGAGAGAGATTCAAATGATTTGATATGTCGTTTGCATTTTCACTTTTTTTGAAATTAAAGTATCGCAAGACCACACATACTTTCACAGACACACACACACAAACACACTTTTGAACATAAACATATACAGACACGCATGTACAGACAGCCCCCCCCCCCCCCCCCCCCCCCCACACAGTGACCATTGAATTTAATTCATATATTATCATACTTAAAATTTGATACTCTTCAATAAGTGATTGTGCTAAGCCTTCGGTATTAATGATCAATTATAATGTAAACCAATACTAGCCCAAAGCCCAATGTCGATCCCTGCTCTGATCTCATGTTGAGGGCATGGACAAGAAATCCAGAGACACTGGAGTGCACAGTGGAAGGTCCTCTGAAGACCCCCATAGCATAGTCAGGACGGTTGGTGCTGGACACCCGACAAACGGTGTACAAGACACCCGGGGGTGTTGATGGACCCAGAAATACACTGGCCCCGCCTGCCCTACCAGCACAAGAGCAAGACTGTTGGTGCTGGACACCCGACAAACGGTGAACAAGACACCCGGGGGTGTTGATGGAACCAGAATTACACTGGCCCCGCCTGCCCTACCAGCACAAGAGCAAGACTGTTGGTGCTGGACACCCGACAAACGGTGAACAAGACACCCGGATGTGTTGATGGACCCAGAGATACGCTGGCCCCGCCTGCCCTACCAGCACAAGAGCAACATTACTGTTGGTGCTGGACACCTGACAAACGGTGAACAAGAAACACCCGGATGTGTTGATGGAACCGGAGATATACTGGCCCCGCCTGCCCTACCAGCACAAGAGCAAGACGGTTGGTGCTGGACACCCGACAAACGGTGAACAAGAAACACCCGGATGTGTAGATGGACCCAGAAACGCACTGGCCCGACCTGCCCTGCCAGCACAAGAGCAGGCCTACACCAGCTTTGGAAGCCCGTGCTAATGTTATGCAGGTGTAGGCATGCACGGGGCATTCCATTAAACGCGCAAGGCACATATACCTGCTCTCGACTCGGTGACCATTTAGATACGACACAAAGGAGTCCCCGAGAAAGTGCCCCATGGGTGTACCAGCCCGTTTTTCATGACTGCAGAGCCCACCGGCAAAAGCACCATCACTCAGAAACCTAGCACCGCATCCAACAGCCCCCACCAAGGACAGGCGAGGCCAGTGCATCTCCAGACAAAGCCACAGGCTCTCGCCGTACGGACTTATGTGCCTCGGAAGAGAGTCCCTAGTCAGCCCGAAAGTGCAAAAACAATGAACATGAAACACAAGAAACAGATGGAAACATTCCAATGGAAGGTTCTACTTACGGGGTCCTCCGGAAGGCGTGGAATGGTTGTAGCCTGAAACGAGCAAAGAGTATTTCAATAAATGGAAGCAAAACCAATGGGAGCAAAACAAGTCAAAGTGTCTTGGAATCACCCACCTCTCTCTCTCTCTCTCTCTCTCTCTCTCTCTCTCTCTCTCTCTCTCTCTCTCTCTCTGTGTCTCTCTCTCTCTCTGTATTCTATGTTCGTATATGTATTAAGGACAGATTGGAAGACTAGGCGTTGCCTAAAATCTTTATCCTTGAAAAATAAAGTTCAAGTTTTCAAGTTCTCTCTCTCTCTCTCTCTCTCTCTCTCTCTCTCTCTCTCTCTCTCTCTCTGTCTCTCTCTCTCTCTGTATTCTATGTTCGTATATGTATTAAGGACAGATTGGAAGACTAGGCGTTGCCTAAAATGTTTATCCTTGAAAAATAAAGTTCAAGTTTTCAAGTTCTCTCTCTCTCTCTCTCTCTCTCCCTCTCTCTCTCTCCCTCTCTCTCTCTCTCTCTCTCTCTCTCTCTCTCTCTCTCTCTCTCTCTCTCTCTCTCTCTCTCTCTCTCTCTCTCATCCGTCTCGTATGCACAAGACAAGAAGAGCAAAAGGATGACATCAGAATAAGAGGTAGATAGAAAGGGAGCATAGTCTGACATGTACATTAGCGTCTGTATGAGTGTGCGTGTATGTGTACGTGAGCATGCGAGTGTGCGTCATCGGTGTGTCTGACTGTTAGTCTGTTCCGAATATGTGCCACACAGAACAGAACAAGATTCACAATAAAGACAAACAAACAAACAAAATACTCACATGATCCGCCATGACCGGAAATCATCAACACATCTCCCTCAGCGCGATTGGCTGAAACAAAGAGGGGGGGGGGGGACAATTAATTAATCATGTTCAAATGCTTTACATAGCTAACCCCACCCCTTCCTCACCCACTCAGACGTGTTCACTGGTAGTGTACAACATACATTAATGTGGCTATTATTTGCTTTAAAGAAGTCTTCAATGATGTCCAAACAACACATGATACATGCTACAAAAAAGAGCATACTAAAATATGTGCTCTTCAAATATTTCATGAAATATGTTTGGTGAATGGTAATCTGCGTATGTACATAATATATGTATGCGGTGTGGCTAAGTAGGTTTTTATTATTTTTATTTAACATTTTCATCATACATAACACACATATACTAAATAAAGCAAGAAGCGAGGTACAAAATAATGAGATACGAATAACTACCAATCATTAGATAAATGTTTCATACCTTATGACCTTGATATAGGCATAGCAATATTGTTGACATAATATATACATAGGAAAAGAAAAACATACATAAGTTTGAAACACAAGTGCACAATCATGTTCACAGGCACGCACGCGCATGCACACACACGCACACGCACGCACGCACGCACGCACACGCACACACACACACACACATACATACACACACACATACACACACACACACACACACACACACACACACGCACGCACACACACACGCACACACACACACACACGCACACACACACACACACACACACACACACACACACACACACACACACACACACACACTCACTCCACGATCCGGCAGTGTCTCCTTTGGCGTAGTAGAAGGTGGGTTTGTGGGCGGCGTGTTCGTAGAAACAGTTGTCCTGAGTGGACACCATGATCCATCCGGTGCCAGCACACGACGAGGAGTCCTTGTTGACGTAGAACTCTCGACCCATCGAAGTGTCTCTGGAATTACAAAAGGAAACTTGAGTAAAATGGATGAATATTTGATCCAAACAGTGCCCACACATTGATTTGTCTCATGCAATAATAAAGGACGAAAACTTTTGATCCAAACAGTGCCCACACATTGATTTGTCTCATGCAATAATAAAGGACGAAAACTTTTGATTCAAACGGTGCCCACACACGACGAGGAATCCTTGTTGATGTAGAACTCACGACCCATGGACGTGTCTCTGAAATAACGAAGAAAAGAAAAAGAAAATAATATAAAAAGATGAACATTTGATCCAAACAGTGCCCGCACACAACGAGGAATCCTTGTTGATGTAGAACTCTTGACCCGTCGACATGTCAAACAGTGCCCGCACAAAAACTAAAGTCCTTGTTGACGAAGAACTCTGGACCCTTCTGAAAGTGTAGAGGAAAATAAAATAACCAAGAACAAAAAGGACGTGAACATTTTGGTGCAAACAGTGTCCACAAAATGATACTAGATAAAGATGAAACCTTTTGATCCAAACAGTGTCCACACACAAACTGCAGTCCTTGTTGATGTAGAACTGACGACCCGCGGACAATGGACCCTGAACATGCGAAGGACATTTACCCAAAGTAGGTTCAGGACTGGACAGGTCAACTTCACGTGGTTAGTATGTACAGAAACATTAAGAACAGATATATAAAAAGGGGCTGCAACACACGTGCGATTTCTATCCAACTGCGATCCAACTGTGACGAGGTATGTGAGGCATGGTTCTCATGAAATGTTTCCTTTTAAAAATAATTCCACTATTGTTGTTCACTGTACCCATGTAGAGCCAACAGACGAATCTCATAAAAATGTCTGATACAAAAGTACAGATATTTCATCAGATTCGTGTACGGGGGACTACACATGTAGTAAACAAAACTAGTAGGGTTACATCAGATTCATTTAGACAGTAGAATTTCACAAGAATCATGCCTCACAAACGTCACAGTTGGATCGCATTTGGATTGAGTCGCATTCGGTGTGGCGGCCCCTTAAAACTGATAAAAATCGTGTCAGCAAAGATATTGGGTAATAACGTTTATTCAATCTTTGGTCTGTACGCGAATATGAAAGACCCATTCTGAGAATCTTTTGCAAATCTACCAGAATCTGACTCCGTAGATTATGCTATGGGAACGATTCAGTCAGTTGTTCTATCGGCGTGACGACAATCTCTTTGGTAAGGGGTCAGAAGGTTAGCTCGCGCCAGTCAGAAAACACTGACAGGATGAAAACGAAAGCTTCGTCTAGCTTATTCCTTTATTGTCAATGGAGATCATTTGGACTTGACTTGACAGAAGTAGCCTAATCTGCGACCAGACAGACTGAACTGACGCCGGAACTGACCCTCTCATGTCGAAGAAGTTGAAGTTGCTTCCCCTGAGGTCGTTGTAGGTGGAGCTGATGATGCGCTGGGGGTCCATCCAACTCATCTTGTCCGTGCCGCGCGCGTCGAAGATGATGTTGGCCTTCTCCTGACCTTGGTTCCACACTGCTAGCTTGATCTGAAACAGAGCGGTCAACTCTAAGCGCTTTACAAACCCAAATGCCAAAGATGATGTTGGCCTTCTTCAGCCCTTATTTCCGCACCGCTAGCTTGATCGACAATACGATGAAAAAACCAACAACTCTTAGCGCTTTACAGACACAAATGTTGATGATGATGTTGTCTTGTCCTTGGTTCCACACCGCTGGTTTGATCTACAGCACAATGATATGGCTCTAAGCGCTTTATAAACAAAAATGTCGAAGATGATTTTGGTTTTTTCTTAGCAATGGTTCCACATGGCTAACTTGATCTGCAAGAGAATGAGAAACCTCTCAATGCTTTACAAACACATGTTGAAGATAATGTTGGCTTGGTCTTGGCAATGGTCTCACACCGATAGTTTCATCTGTATCAGAATAATAGAGCTATAAGAACTCTACAGACACACCTGACCTTGCATAAATGGGTTCTCTTAGCGCTTAACAAACACAAATGATGAAGATGATGCGTTTCTCCGTGTCTGTCTATCATTCTGTCTATCTCATCCTGAATCTGATCTGTGTGTCGTCATGTCTAATAACTGTCAGTCTCTGACCTGGTCAAACTTGCAGTTGTCTCCATAGTTGGACAGGGGAGACCTGAAGTGGCTGGGATAGTCAGCAGTGGGGGCCATGGCTAAGGAATCACGTCTCTCTCTCTCTCTCTCTCTCTCTCTCTCTCTCACCCTCTCCCCTCTCTCTCTCTCTCTCTCTCTCTCTCTCTCTCTCTCCCTCCCTCCCTCTCAGTCTCTGACCTGGTCAAACTTGCAGCTGTCCCAGTAGTTGGACAGGGGAGACTTGAAGTGCCCTGGGTAGTCGGCAGTGGGGGCCATGGCCAGGGAGTTGTTGGCGTTACGGGTCTGAGAGGACGTCCACAGCTGGAAGAGGTCGTCATTGGGCACACCCCGTACACCCTTCAGCAACGTCACCCAGCCTGGGGGAACCATAGGCAACATGCAGAGGGTTCATGCTTTGATTAGCAACAGCACACGGCACTTTTGCTGGGTTCATTTAATTTCCCTTTCATCGCCACTGTCGCCTCTTGGCACCACAATGATTTGACACCCATGTCACTGAAAGGAATCAAATGAGTGTCTGGTATCCAGTGACCTTATGTTCTTAATTTTGGGAGGTAAGGATAGACCCTATTTTGTGCATGTCACAGAGGAATCCCCACTATTCCAGACGAAATCTGTTCTCTACCCAGGTAAGTTTAATGGTAAATTTTGGCTGAGGAATGGCTAGCGTTGAAAGGGTTGTAAAGAGGTAACTCTTCATTACTAAATGTAATAAAGATCCTTTCAGAGCACACAAATATCAAAATACGAATGATACGCCTTTCAAGGGTACACGCGGGTTGAAAAATAACCTACAAATAGATAATTGTGTTATAATAATAATAAGTGTACACGCAAACGACTAAGTGTAACACTTATACCTTTCACAGTAAAGTAAAAATGCCTATATGAAATAGTGAGGCTAAGAGAGAGGATATAGTGAAATGAATCAGGGGAAGGAACTTCTGGTAATTAACTCCCTTTTACCAAAGTTATGTATGGCACCCATTCGCCTAAGAAAAGCCCAACAGAGAATGTTTGCTCTTTTAGTGTCCTCTTTGAACCCACTCAATAATGAAAGTTAGGTTGTACGTCCACGCGGCTGCAAAACAGCACATATGGGACGAACCATCAACCAACCATCATTCAATGCTCTGAGCAGATCCTGGAGGTACTGCAATACCAGGTCTGATGAGTTAACCCCTTCAATAAACCTCCCTCATTTTTTTTGGTATAGCTCCGAATCAAAACTAATTTGAGTGATCGACACTTTCCAGCAGCTAAAGGGGCTTAACTGTGGATATCCCTCTAGCACAGTTATCTCCCTTGGTTTACATTCGCTTTGTCAACGGTGGAACGAAAATGGATCTCATCTTTCGGACCAATAAGACATCAACAGAGATTTGCCACATAGCTATTGACAAACAATCATCAACGAAATTATAATGCTGTATGCATGCTATATTTGGCTTCCAAAACATGCAATACACATTACCCCCCAAAAAATAAAAAATAAAACATGTACTGACAAAATGTAGGGGAAGACGGGGTAAAAAGCGCATGGGCGGGTAAGAAGCCCACCCCAATTATCTCATGAAATAAAGAAAATGTCAGTCAAATTTGCCCATGAGACGAATGCTAGACATTAACGCTCGTCTCATGGGCAAAATGAGACTGAAATTTGCTTAATTTCATGAGATAATTGGGGTGGGCTTCTTACCCGCCCATGCGCTTTTTACCCCGTCTTCCCCTACTGCCACAAAAACCACAATAACAAAGCAAGGGTTCAATGCCAGTAGGCATTATCATTATTATCGAGTACAGCCAGAAGAAAGTATCAACATTCTTCCTTCCTTTTGTGGTAATATCTACTGGAGTTCACCTGGAAGGAACGGGACAGACCATTCTATCATTAGCCATCATAGGCCTATTTTAGTCACAATGTTTACTGCTTTATATACATCTGTATCGTTAAAAATTCGGGACTTTCCTGGAGTTGCACTACCTCCGGGCATTGCCTCCAGGATCGTCCCCACCATCTTTATGTCCCATATGTGTCTGTTTCAGACCGGAGGAAGTTAAGCAGATTTTCATTCAGGCCTATTTTAGCGTCGAGATTTAACCTTTGGTCCCTAAGATAAGTGGGTATGTTTGCCCTGAATATAGTTTACCGGGCTGGCTCATGGCTCCGATCTGAGACCCCTGTCCGCCGACGACGCCCACGGTTCCGTTGTTGTAGCCAGAGAAGCCGCCCTGAATGCTGCTCACCGCTTTGCCTGCAGTACCGGAACACACAGAACAGCACAGGGACATGAAGGGTTCATGGGTTAACCTTCTACTCACCGGAAATATCGGTAGGGAGCGGAGTGGTGCTAGCATCGTCAGGGCCGTGAGGTCCACCAGTCCTGGATTCTGATTGACGGAAGGAAGAAAATGTTTGGGGTTGATTGATGGAGAGAGAGAGAGAGAGAGAGAGAGAGAGAGAGAGAGAGAGAGAGAGAGAGAGAGAGAGAGAGAGAGAGAGAGAGAGAGAGAGAGAGAGAGAGAGAGAGAGAGAGAGAGAGAGAGAGAGAATCTAATAACAAAATCTGAAATTTGGGTAAATTCGAGGGATGCGCCTTATACAAAGGTGCGCCTTATTGTTCGAAAACTATGGTAAGCAGCACACACGCAGACTCACACATTTAGTATGTCACGCCTCGGGTCTATGAACTTAGGGGTGCTGTGTAGGCCTACACTGAAGCAAAATAAAGTTGGTGTTGGCTCGCCCTGGCTTAAAGACTCCAGGGATCATCCCAACAGCCGAAGCACTTGAACACTATGCATCTACAAGTGCATCAGCTACGGATGGCAACATGACGTATCTGCCCGTTTTTGAGCACCCCGCCACGTGGGCAGCCACACTCCGTCTTCGGGAGATTATGGAGACTGATGATGTTATGCTAGGAGCTCGTCATGGCTAAAGACAATCCCCGCATAACTATGCATAGCATAGCAACATTTTGATGTAGCCTTGGTGTTCTAGCTTATGTCCATTGGTCTGACACAGCCTTAAGCCAAGGTGGACTGACACACAATAAAGAACAAAACGATACTTATATACCGAAAATATATCATAATAATGAATAAACATATTGGTTATGCCCATGCTAAGTGCTGTGTAAAAGTCCTTTTCTTTAAAGCATAGTACATAATCATGTAGGCCTGCCTAGTAATGCATCTCATGACTGATGACACAATCTTTGGCCGACAATTGTTTCAGGTCAAGGCAGATACGCAAATACGTACACAGAGACAAACAGACAGACAGACCGACAATCACACAATGAGACAGACAGACAGACAGACGGACTCACTGCAGAAGCCACAGGTCTGGTTGCAGTTTTCTCTGGCCCACTCAGTGTAAGGGGCTTGGCAGGCGTAGGTACCGTAGCTCAGGCAGTCCGGTAAAATGTCGAAACAGGTGTTTGGGCCGTGGGTGGCTGAAATAGCAGGGCAAATACTGCATAAACAAGAACAGACATTTAACTGCAAACAGACGAAGATAATATTGTGTAGCCTCCTCTAAACATAGACCAGCAGACACGCAGACAGACAAACAGACAGACACACATGTATGCAGACAAGATGTCGACGTAACTTGCAGGTATCAATCTTGTCACGGGACATCATACGTAATTTGACCAGTTCGAAGAAAGCATAATAGGTCATTTTCCTAAAACAATAGGTCAAAAAGAAAAGAAAGGAACATTATACAACTTGAGCACAATGAAAGTTAGTATGCAATGCAAAGTAATAAATGAACAGTTATTTATAGAATATTGTTTCACCAAAGTCAATATGATCACTATGGAATCAGTTGCAGCACAAATCGAAATCATTTAAAGTTACTAACAGACATGAGGTCAACTTAATAAGTCACATGACCTATTGTCTGCAAAAACAATAAGTCTTTTCAACATGTTATGTGTCAGTGACTGAAACCGGTGCTAAGAATGATCCATGACTCGTATCGTTTCCTACGCTTTGGTTTGGTCCTAGTGACGCAGACGCACAGATAGACAGCTAGACAACCACACACAGAGAACAGATAGAGAGCTAGACAACCACACACAGAGAACAAAAGACATAATAATATTATAATCTACCAGCCTGGGGGCAGATGTTATAATTATTGTTTCCAACAATATCGTTAGAGGTACCTAATAAGCACTTCCGCTTCAAGCATCGCCTTCAAAACAGACAGCAGAGCACACAACACACACAGAGAACAGACAGAGAGCTAGACAACCACACACAGACACACAGAAGGACAGACAGACAACCCACCAGGCTGGGGACAGAGGTTGCATCGCTTCATGCAGTTCTGCTTGGCCCAGGTCAGGTAGTCTCCCCTGCAGGCGTCGTCCTCGTAGTCCTTACAGTTGGACAGCTTGTCCTCACACACCGGGGCTGGAGTGGTGGCCTGCTGGTCACCTGCAGATGACCACAATGATAATAGTGATGATTATATCATTGAGGAGGAGGCTTGGAGGAGGTAGTCTCCCCTGCAGGAGGAGTCCTCGGAGTCCTTACAGTTGGACAGCTTGTCCTCACACACCGGGGCTGGAGTGGTGGTCCTGCTGGTCACCTGCAGATGACCATCATGATAATAGTGAGGATTATATCATTGAGGAGGAGGAGGAGGAGGGAGGAGGAGGAGGAGGAGGAGGAGGAGGAGGAGGAGGAGGAGGAGGAGAGGAGGAGCTTGTCCTCGGAGGAGGAGGGGCTGGAGTTGGACAGCTTGTCCTCACACACCGGGGCTGGAGTGGTGGCCTGCTGGTCACCTGCAGATGACCACAATGATAATAGTGATGATTATATCATTGAGGAGGAGGAGGAGGAGGAGGACAGTTGGACAGCTTGTCCTCACACACCGGGGCTGGAGTGGTGGCCTGCTGGTCACCTGCAGATGACCATCATGATAATAGTGATGATTATGTCATTGAGGAGGAGGAGGAGGAGGAGGAGGAGGAGGAGGAGGAGGAGGAGGAGGAGGCGGAAGAGGAGGAGGAGGAGGAGGAGGAGGAGGAGGAGGAGGAGGACAGTTGGGCAGTTTGTCCGCACATACCGGGGGTGGGGTGGTGGCCTGCTGGTCACCTGCAGATGACCATAATGATAACAATGATGATTATGTAATTGAGGAGGAGGAGGAGGAGAAGGAGGAGGAGGAGGAGGAAGAGGAGGAGAAGGAGGAGGAGGAGGAGGAGGAGGAGGAGGAGGAGGAGGAGGAGGAGGAGGAGGAGGAGGAGGAGGAGGAGGAGGAGGAGGAGGAGGAGGAGGAGGAGGAGGAGGAGGAGGAGGAGGAGGAGGAGGAGGAGGAGGAGGAGGAGGAGGAGAGGGATGATGATGATGATGTCGATAGTTGGGCAGTTTGTTTTCACTGGGGATGGGGTGGTGGTCTGATCACCTGGATATGACAATAATGATAATATTAATAAAAATGATAGTATTGGTAATGATAATGATGATGATGATGATAATGATGATGGTGATGATGATGATGATGGTGATGATGGTGATGATGATGATGATGATGATGATGATGATGATGATGATGACCACTACGACGATGATGATGATGATGGTGGTGGTGGTGGTGATGGTGATGATGATGATGATGATGCTGATGATGATGATGATGGTGGTGGTGGTGGTGGTGGTGATGATTGTGTGATGATGATAATGATGATAATAATGAGATGACAGACATGCAGACAGACTAATATCTCATATCCTCAGTAATGAGGACAGTGTCTCCTGGTCTACTGTTCACACTGGCCCACACAGACCTCGTGTCCACACAGACAGACAGACAGACAGACAGACAGACAGACACACACACACACACACACACACACACACACACTGTTTTGTGTTCCTGTAAATATGTTAAGTTCATTGATTTTTGATTGATGTGTATTTTTTTTATGAGGGCAGGATGAAAAAAAGCTTTGTTAGCTTATTCTTTAACCCTCAATAAAGATGATTTTGACTTGACTTGACTTGACTTGACACACAGAGACAGACAGACAAACACACAGACAGACACACAGACAGACAAACAGACACACAATCACTCACAGGTCTCATATCCGCCGTAATGAGGGCAGTGTCTCCTGGCCCACTGTTCGTACTGCCCTACACAGGCCTCGTGTCCACACAGACAGACAGACACACACACACACCCTCAGATAGACAGACAGACAGACACACATACAGACAAACAATCACTCACAGGTCTCATATCCGCAGTAATGAGGGCAGTGTCTCCTGGCCCACTGTTCGTACTGCCCTACACAGGCCTCGTGTCCGTAGTCCTGGCAGTTGTCCAGGGGGTCCTTGCAGCGGGGGTCCTGCGTGGTGGATAACTGGGTGGGGCAGTCCAGCACCTCGCAGCAGCCCTGGGGGTCCTTCACCAGCCGGCAGCTCACCGGCACCGAGGTGAATTTGGTGCATCTGCCACGGCAGACACGCGTGACGCAGACCGACCGATGTACGATTGTAAACTAGCTTTATCTTTGCCTTGTAGAGCAAACATGGGAGGATTCCACCCCTCCCCCACCCTTTCTCCCCTCTTGGTGCATCTGGCACGTCTTTGCCTTGTAGAGCAAACATGGGAGGATTCCACCCTCCTCTCTTCCCCCACCCTGTCTCCCCTCCCCACTTGTGGTTGTTGCTTCTGGTTCAGGTTTATATACCGGAAGTGTTTGCAAAGTTACTCTCTAGTACATACTGACAATACGAATGAATTCCATTGAGTGTTTTGGAGTATTTCAAGATTCAAATGTGGCCACTTTTGGCCACGTAATAGTACCAAATTAGGCCAGTCGATTTAATATTGCAAATTTGGCATACGAAAAGACAATGTCCTCTGACTTTGGACATGCATACATATATGACCAAGTTCCACGTGGAAACCCATGCACAATCTAAACACAAAAATATGGAAGTTAGAAAAATGAAAGAGTGTGCACATTACATACAGAAACCCATTACTATTATTATTATTAATATTATTATTATTATTATTTACTTGTTATTGTCATATAAAACCATGTAGCAGTTTTAAAAGACAATAAAAATTGATTCCGATTCTGATTCTGATACTGCGCAATCCCATCCTCTTATTTCCTACATAATTGCATGGGGTTTCCGCACAGAACGTGTGGACCTAATGTGTGTGCGTGCTATTCCATTTCTTAAAAAAGACTTATTTCTTGCCAAATGTAGCAAAATCCAGTCCAGGGATTCCTAACCAGCTGAGTCAACAAAGGACTGGGAAGGTCAACAGAGCAGTTCAGAGAAAAGAAGACAGAAGATGTTGAGATGTGCAAGGAATTCAAACACGAGCATAACAATAAAGTGACTAAAAAAAGAGGCCAAAATGCTTGTGTAGAAGTGGGAACCAAATAACAACTTCGCTCGTATTTAAAGCACACCAGAATCACGGCTTAAGCGTCTAGTTTGTCTACTATAATTGGATCAAGAAAACCACCAGGGTCGCCGAAACAGACAATTAGGGCTACATCGATGATTTGTAACTAAGGTACACATCTTCCATAGTTTCTTTATTAAGCATATAATAAGTGATGATGCGAGAACCAGTCTGTTAGAAACGCTTGTACGAATGGTGAGTGAAAAGCGCATTGAGTTGCTTTGCAAGATTATGCGCTATATAAGCATTATTCATTTAAAAAAAATTATATATAAACACACATAAACAAGCGCAAGCATTGATTTAAGCGCACTGTGTGAACAGCTGAACACATGTTATGATCATTATATGTTCTAGCTCCCCCCCGTGGGGATACTGGGGGGCCTTTTGCATAAATAGTTCCCCCACCTTCTGGAAGTTATGTGCTTGTAACTTCCTCTCATCTGTCACTCTCTTTGACTCTGCCTTTTCCCTTTGCTTACTGTCATCTATTATCTTTCTGCTAACCGGTCCATTCTCCTGCCTTTTTTTTGCGACACACTTTCAAAAACATTTCCTCCAGCCAAAGTCGGACTTGCTGGGCCTAACTTTTTCTTAGTTACGCGCAAAGCGGCAGCATGACGCATCTGCACTCATAATTGACAGAAAACTGTCTGAGCAATCAAAAAAGAAGAAGAATTATGTTTTAGCGACATCACTGACCTCGGGCTACAGATGAACTGTCGTGACGTGGCATTCTCGCAGTGACAGCTGAAGTCACAGCCGTCGTCCCAGGACTGACCCTGCCCGTAGAGCGCCCCCTTGTACACACAGCCAGGGCCTGACGTCACCACACACAGAAAACACAACGTGCAATGCTCACTGTTGTTGATTCATAAATAATACATCATTCTTACTTCCAAAAGAAAAGAAAGGAATACTACTAAGCAGGCAATTGTCAACTTTGACTTTCATATTAGATAAAATATTAGTATTTAGTTTATTATAACTTTGCAAATATCCACATTAAGGACAACGCGAAAGATACTGTTATTGCAAAAAGGACCAAGACCTAGACTGTCTTTTCATATGGGCGAATAATCACAATAGGCCTACACTACTAACAATAGGCCTACACTACTAACAATAGGCCTACACTACTAACAATAGGCCTACACTACTTACAATACACTACAGTTAACAGTTTTACTTTCCTAGCAAAGAACTGACAGTGAATTGTTCTTATGAACTAGCAAGGGGCCTTGTGATAAAGGCGCATTCGCATAGGTTGATAAAGGCGCATTCGCATAGGTTGATAAAGGCGCATTCGCCAAAATATCCGGTTGTTTTGTTGTGTCTCTTGTGAATAACATAATGTCACTTTACACCTGTTATGTGCTTGTTTGTTTGTTGCAGCAAGGGGCCTGTCAATTGGGTATTGTTACGTCTGTTATTTAGTCAACTTTTGACTGATTACCTATCAAAACAAATCCTAAAACATCCACTTGCATTCCAACAAAGTCCTCAAGTCCCACGTACTCTTTCCATGGATGGAGTTAGGGGGGGGGTGCCCGTGCACACCATGCGCCATGACCAACACAAACTGACATCATCGTCACCATAGCTAACACTGGTGAATCTCAAGTGCGCCTATTGTTATCAGCCCTTGTATTCAACTGCGCCTGTATCAGTTGCGCCCTTTGTAGTCATCAACGGCGTCTGTTGAAAAGGTTAATTAAAATGGTTCATAAGAGAACTAGACATAACAGAAGTTTTGCATACATTAATATTTCATTTCAAAATATTAGAGCTAACAATTCTTACAAAGATACAGAAAACATAATTTAGATAGCTGTTCAAGTTTTGATTTCATCTGTTGTATCATTTACGCATTTCATTTGTTGTATCATTTACGCATTGGACTGTAGAGGGGAAGTATTGTTTTTTTAATTTTGATCTTGTTGGTTTTTTTGCTCCTTTTGTTGCCTGCTTTTTGCTCCTTTTGCTATATTTGCTGTTTGCTGTTTAATTGTTTGTCTGTGTTGATAAAGGCGCATTCGCCGAAATATCCAGTAGTTTTGTTTTGTTTCTTTTGAGTAAAATAACGTCACTTTACACTTGTCGTGTAGTTGTTTGTTTGTTGTTTGACTTAATGGCCATCTAGAGTTTAACTTCTAACATACATCAACTGCAGAAACCAGGCACAATTGGTACAATGGAGTCATTTTAAAACAGAAGCAATGGAGTGGTGGCCGCTGATACATTCTGGGAAGCAGTGCCCCACGTACTCTGCCCAGTGATGGAGGAGGGCAGTGTGCCCAGGTACCCAGGCCGGAAGCCGGTGAAGCCCTGGGTGGTGGGGTAGCTGACGGCCACAGGGAACGTGTGGGTGGCCTCGGGGTTCTTGGTCAGGTTGACCGTGCTGCCGTCCATCTTGGTGCATAGAGGATGTTCGCAGCAACCTTCCTTGACCAGCACACATTGAGAGGGTAGGCTGCTGTACTTGGGACACCTGAGGAGAAACATATGCATGATCAGTTCAGTCGTTTGCTGTCTTGGTGCATAGAGGATGTTCGCAGAAACCTTCTTTTACCAGCACACATTGAGATGGTAGGCTGCAGTACTTGGGACACCTACAGTGAAATAATAGTAATGATTGATTCGGTAGTTTTCTATCTTGGTACCTCAGGGTTCTTGGTTGGGTTCAATGTGCTGCCGTCTGTTGTGTGCATGGGGGGTGTTCACAACAACGTGCTTTCGTCAGGGCATATTGAGAGGTAGGCCACTGTATTTGGGACAACTGGGGGCAGTAATGTGCATGATCAGTTCGGTTATTTACTGTCTTGGTGCACAAAGGGTGCTCGCAGCATCCTTCGTTCACCAGGACACTCTGGGAGGGTAGGCCGCTGTATTTGGGACAACTGGGGGCAATAATGTGCATGATCAGTTCGGTTATTTACTGTCTTGGTGCACAAAGGGTGCTCGCAGCATCCTTCGTTCACCAGGACACTCTGGGAGGGCAGGCTGTTGCATTGGGGACAACTGGGGACAATAATATTCACCATGAGTTCAATTAGGAATCAATGCATTTCTTTATTGAAATTGCTATGGCGGAAAAGCAAAGTCATGTTGAAACTGCAAATAATTCATGGCCCATGGACATTCTGAACACAGTTAAAATGGGAGGGCATGACAACAACCAGAAACCATAAATGAAGAACGCAGAATGAGGAAAACAGTAACAGCTTATGGTCCCTGTACACGTTAACAATCATTAACAAAATATCATTATTTCCCCATGGCAACACAGTGAGTTGTAAGTCATATTAAGGGTTGCCTAGTTTGTGAATATTGTTAACGTGCACAGAGGCCTTAGCCGAGGTAAATAGTCTCCTAATGTGAACTCACATGGGGCCACATCAATAACATCTAAACGGGGTAAGCATAACCTAGGTGAACTCACATGGGGTCACATCAATAATAGCTAAACGGGGTGAGAATTCTCCTAGGTGAACTCACATGGGGTCACATCAATAATAGCTAAACGGGGTGAGAATTCCCTACGGTGAACTCACATGGGGTTACATCAATAACAGCTAAACGTGTTAAGAATTCCCCTAGGTGAACTCACATGGGATCACATCAATAATAGCTAAACGGGGTAAGAATTCCCCAGGTGAACTCACATGGGGTCACATCAATAACAGCTAAACGGGGTAAGAATTCCCCAGGTGAACTCACATGGGGTCACATCAATAATAGCTAAACGGGGTAAGAATTCCCCAGGTGAACTCACATGGGGTCACATCAATAACAGCTAAACGGGGTAAGAATTCCCCAGGTGAACTCACATGGGGTCGCATCAATGATAGCTAAACGTGGTAAGAATTCCCCAGGTGAACTCACATGGGGTCACATCAATAACAGCTAAACGGGGTAAGAATTCCCCAGGTGAACTCACATGGGGTCACATCAATAACAGCTAAACGGGGTAAGAATTCCCCAGGTGAACTCACATGGGGTCACATCAATAACAGCTAAACGGGGTAAGAATTCCCCAGGTGAACTCACATGGGGTCACATCAATAACAGCTAAACGGGGTAAGAATTCCCCAGGTGAACTCACATGGGGTCGCATCAATAATAGCTAAACGTGGTAAGAATTCCGTAGGTGAACTCACATGGGGTCGCATCTGTAGTAGCCGGTTCGTCCGTCCAGGCAGGTGCAGTTGTTGGTGCAGGCCACGTTCCAAGACTCCCCGGGGTTGTACATGTGGAAGTCGTTGGTCTGGGGGCTCTTGATGACGCACTTACCTGGCAACGAATATCATACTAATCAACTAATAGACACATGGTTTTTTTTCACTTTCTATACTCTTTACTCTTTACAAACAGACCATGGAACACATCACTTTCTATACTCTTTACAAACAGACCATGGAACACATCACTTTCTATACTCTTTACAAACAGACCATGGAACACAACCATTTTGTTGTTGTTGAAACATTAGAAAAACATTATTACGACTATAACACAAAGTTTTGTATCCACTTAACTTGTCACTGTTAAAAACTTTTTTTTAAATCTCTCTCTCTCTCTCTCTCTCTCTCTCTCTCTCTCTCTCTCTCTCTCTCTCTCTCTCTCTCACTTTTGTATTTATGAAAAAACACTAAGATGGATAATAAAGAATACAAATGGCTGAACTCTGTAATGTTGAAGTAAAGACCGGCGTACGTCCAGCGTTGCACGCATCAAGCACTCCAAACAATCAAAAGGGCACCAATTTTCCGTTGTCGACGTACCAGTTCGACAACGTGTGAAGCTAGTGTGTGAGCATGTGTGTACGCGTGCGTATGTGTGTGTGCAGTGTGTGAGCAACTGAGTTTTATTTATTATTACTTTTTCCTTTTTTTCACCATTCTCAACGCACTTTACTTTCTCCCCCCCCCCCCCCCCCCCCCTCTCTCTCTCTCTCTCTCTGTCTCTCTCTCTCTCTCACACACACACTTTTCAATTTATGAAAAAAACTACGATGGACATAATAGACATGTCATATAACGACTTAAAGTCGCCTCACACGATCCAACCAAGTCGGACGAAACTCGCTGTGACCTTTCCACTGTTTTCCTTTCTTTTGACAGACTGAGTAGAAACCACGAATGCACATTTTGGTTGGATGAAACCCTTTTCAACAATGTCGAAAGGAATGGTCGTCTTATGGCGATAATTTGACCGCCAGGGGGCAGTCAATCCACTAGGGGCTTATCACGCTATATTCTTAGTTGGGCGTAGTGAGAGATAGAGGGAGGGTGGGACTCCCCCTCTCTCTCTCTCTCTCTCTCTCTCTCTCTCTCTCTCTCTCTCTCTTTACCCCCAACTAAGAACACAGAGAGGATTAGCCCCACTCGAGCGTTATGCCACCTGGCGGAGAAAAGAGCCAGCTAAGTCGCTCATTGGCGACTGCACCATTTACTTCCAACTCACTTCAGGCAGTTGTGGGATTGCAGCCAATGCTTGCTGATTGTGAAGACGTTTAGTTGTCACTACTGGTCACAAGTACTTGAATCTCTATCACACACCTGAAGTTTCTTTCCAAAAGGTAGGATAGTGTCAGGCGGCTTTTAAGCCGGCGACAGACTATGTGACTGCCTCATATGACTCGATCAGGTCGTGACGTAGATCACATTTTGTTTCCCGCACAGAAGAGGTCACAAACCATCTGACTCGATCAGACTCGATCAGTGGAATTTATAACCCGCCCTATTCGGCCCTGTCACCTAACTGGGCCCGACTGAGTGAGACTGATTGAGCAGGATGGTATGCAAATCAGGTGAAACGTCATGACCTGATCGAGTCACACTGCGTGTCCGAACTCGTGTCAAAAAATGACTATTTTTTCTTTGTTGTTTCTGACTGAATTACCATCATTACTATTGATCTGAAAAGAGGATCCGTCGTTCCACATGGAAAATGGAAAAGTGATCTCCTAAGGCTAAGGGACCACGTGGCCGGAAGTAAAAGGAGATCATACTTACTTCCGGAAAGGGAGAGTTATAGTCCTTTGCCCCTTTTTGTTTTTGTGTTGCTAGGGTATGGTTCCCAAACTGAGGTAGTCTTTGCTATTGTTTGAGTGTTGGTCAGTATGGTTAGAATAGATTTTGTATTTTGTTTTAATTTAGATTTAACCTTTGCCAGCCCAACGATGCGTGCTTTTTTCCGCTTCCCAGCCACACTCTCTACCTTTAACCCTTTCCCCGTCGTCCTGAAATTTGCGTTATTGTTAACCCTCTACTCACCGAGCAGTCCCCCAATGTTGTCCTTGTATCTGCCGGGCACTATAGCGCCCCCTCCTGGAAGGTTGGTGCCTCCAGAAATGGACGGGATGTTGGGTACCAGCACCTGATGACAATCACACACACACACACACACACACACACACACACACACACACACACACACACACACACACACACACACACACACACACACACACACACACACACACACACACACACACACACACACACACACACACACACACACACACACACACACACACACACACATAATACACAGAGCATATATTATACACAAACACGCTCAATCACGCAGACACAGACAGCTAGATAGACAGAGAGAGAAGAGAAAGAGAGGGAGAGGGAAGTCGGAAAGTATATGACATTGTACACTGGCCTTGGGCCACTATACTATGCTTGGATGGGGGGTTGGAAACAAACCAATCAAAACAAGAGAGAGAGAGAGAGAGAGAGAGAGAGAGAGAGAGAGAGAGAGAGAGAGAGAGAGAGAGATAGAGAGAGATAGAGAGAGACTGAGAGAGAGAAACAGAAAGAGATAGAGAGAGTGTGAGAGAGAGAGAAACAGACAGACAGACAGAGACAGAGGCAGAGACACAGATAATAAAAAAAAAGATGCAGATAAATAGAGACCTGGTTGAAGGGCGTGGTGGTCTGGTGTCCCAGAGGCGGGGTGTGGGTGACGGGTCCGGGGGTGGGGAGGTTACCACCGGTCAGTTCGGGCAGGGGGTTGTAGTGACCGTGGTTGGGCACATTGCAGTTGACCGTCTGACAGCATTGGCCGGGCACATTGACCGCACTGCAGTACACTGGCAGAGGGGGCATCAGGGGGCACCTGTGGGCATGGAAGGGTTCATGATGAAAACGATGACAATAATGATGGTGACGATGATGATGACGATATTGACGATTCAACACTGATCAGGCACTATGACCACGCTGCAGTAGACTGGGAGAAAGGGCACCTGTGGGCATCATCATGGAAGGGTTAATGATGAAAATGATGGTGATGATGATGATGATGATGATGAACATGATGGTGATGATGATGGTGATGATGATGATGATGGTGGTGGTGATGATGATGATGATGATGATGATGATGATGATGATGATGAGGAGGAGGAGGAGGAGGAGGAGGAAGAAGATGATGATGATGATGACGATGATGACGATGATGACGATGATGATGATGATGATGATGATGATGAGGAGGAGGAGGAGGAGGAGGAGGAGGAGGAAGAAGAAGAAGATGATGATGATGATGATGATGGTGATGATGGTGATGATGATGATGATGGTGATGATGATGATGATGATGGTGATGATGATGATGATGATGGTGATGATGATGATGATGATGATGATGGTACAGCATTGACCGGCCATAGTGTCCGCACTGCAGTTGACTGGCGGAGAAGGCATCATGGGGGCATCTGAAGGATGAAGGGGCAGTGAACAACTCATTAACAACATTACCACCATCATCATGTGTCATCATCATTATAATTCCTATCGCAATCATGACGATACAAATGCCGAGGGATGGTTAACCTTCTGCGGTTAACAGGGAGAGGGAGGCATCAGAGGCAGTCCGTGAAAACGAAAAGGTTAATAACCACAACACACATTTAGCAAAGAGAGGTTAACCCTTCAGGACTTCACAGCCTTACACAATCTTCCTTACTGGCCTGGGGCTGCCTAGAATAAAAGCATAGCAAAAAAGAAATACAACAAAACTCACACTGTCAATGATTTAGTTTTGACAACATTGCTGGTTGATCCAAGTTTATTTTTTCGCTTTAAAAGTGTGATTACTTGCAATCAGAATCCTTAGTCTCCTTATTACTATCAATGTTCATGAAAACATATTGGAATACTTTATGAGGCTTGTCTAGGTGCGAATCTTTGCAAAAGTATTATTTTTTGTTTGCTTACAATTTTAACATTACAACTTGTAATAGAACTAAGTGCCAAATATATGCAAAATGATAGATGGAACAGTGATGAGCAGAAGAAACTCGAAAAACATGGTTTGGATTGAAAAAAACCCATGGATTTAGACAAGTTTTAGACTCAATAATTGCTGTTCCGAGAATACTCGGAACTAGGCCCTGACTGGCGTTCTCCTGGTCCGAGTATACTCGGAATTCGTCCGAAATGAATTAAGGAAGATTGGGATAAAGGAGCAACAAAAATGACCCAATGAAAAAAACAACAACTTGATGACGAAAAAGAGGAAGCAGACAAAGAAAGGAGGGAGAGAGAGAAAGAAGACCGGGCCGACTAACAGACAAAAAGAGTGAGGCATGAAACATTCTAGTTATGCATGTTTTCAAAACGACCAAGAACGGCAACTGACTTGGAGGTGCAGGTGTAGTCTCCCTTGGTGGCGTCGTTGCACACACAGGCATAGTCACAGCCGTCGTCCCACGTCTGACCCTGGTAGTACGGCTTGTTCTTGTACACACACGCGTCTGACGCAGAAAACACACAACTCATTATCATCGTATCTGTGATCATTCTATTTGTTTTGCTTAGAGCTGTCTGGGATGAAGAGGAAGTAAAAAAACACCTAAAAACACCCAACAACAACAGAGGCGTTAATAAGTTTATCAGTCGGGTTTTCAAGATGGCGTCCATAATGCAGAGGAAGCAAAGCAACTACTGTTTGGGTAAAACTGGGCTTAGATTTGCTAACAGTTGTGGCTATGGTACACCCCCACTAACTTTCTTGAGTATATTTGTTGTCTGCTCCCCATAGATCTACTAATTCCCCATAGATCTACTAATTCCCCATGGATCTACTAATTCCCCATAGATCTACTAATTCCCCATCGATCTACTAATTCCCCATGGATCGACTAATTCCCCGTGGATTCACTAATTCCCCATTACTAATACAAATAATAATAATTAATAATGCTTATATAGCGCATAATCTTGCTAAGCAACTCAATGCGCTTTTCACTCACCATTCGTACAAACATTTCTAACAAACTGGTTCACGTATCCTCACCATACATCTCTATGAAAATGAATACATTAGAGAATATATACTTCTGCCAGAAATCACTGTGTGTTCCCAACCTCACAAGATAGTAGTGGTGATGATGTTGATGATGGTGATGATGATGATGATGATGTTGATGATGATAATGATGATGGTGATGATGATGATGTTGATGATGATGATGATGATGATGATGATGTTGATGATGATGACGTCACTCACTCCTTCCCCCAGTCAGGGCAGGCCCCCTGTAGCCAGGCGTCACGGGACTTCTGCCAGAAATGACGGTGTGTGTCCCCAGGGGCACGATGTTGGTCTCCGTGGGGGGGAGGAAGGGCGCAGCCGTGGCGTTGCCACTGGCAACCAGCGGGGTCAGCTGACCTCTGCACGTGGGCTTCTGGCAGCAGTGGTCACGTGGGTCCATCTCCAGGTGACAGTAGTCAGGGAGAGAGGTGAACACGTGACATCTGGGGAGAATGGTTGGGAAGGAATCAACGATCAACGAAACTTTAATGACCAAGGCCATCTGCCCATGTTAAGTAGGGAGTGTTGGGGGGGGGGGGAGGAAATGCATAGAAATGCACAAGGGGTAATGGAGAGCACATGGATACGCTGTTGGTGGGAAGACAGAAAATGAGTGAGAGAGAAAGAGAGACAGAGAGAACCAGACAG
>CM065695.1:2281566-2299066 GCA_017654935.2 Phymorhynchus buccinoides | reverse complement strand
CCGTTAGGACCTGGGTAACACACCCTACATCATTACAAGAGGATTGTTGGTGGGGGGTTGGGGGGTCTCCCCGTTAGGACCTGGGTAACACACCCTACATCATTACAAGAGGATTGTTGGTGGGGGGTTGGGGGGGTCTCCCCGTTAGGACCTGGATAGCACACCCTACATCATTACAAGATAGCAATTTGCTTTTCCTGTTAAGTGAAGAGATTCGTTTACTCCAACGGCTTGTAAGTATATTTACTCGACAATTGTGGAAAGGTTCATTCAACCAATAGTTTATGTGAGTGAGAGTTAGTTTTGGGTAAGTTTTAACTCAGACACTCACGTCACATTGGCGCGGAGAATCCCTTAGTCTTTCACTTAGAAGCAACATTCTTCCATTCTTGTGAAAAAAGGATAGGGTTAGGATCAGCCTAGGGTTATTGTCATGAAACCAGACTTTGAGATCTAGAGTTGTAAACACGAGGAGGGTCTCTAATCTATCACTGTGCCTTTTTGGAATTGATGTAGCTGAAAATCGTCGTATAGTTTAGTTGTTTGTGTTCTGTTCTTTTTTCTGAATATGACTCTCAAGCTAGGTGGCCTTTGCACGAGGTCTTGGAGCTTCAGCCGTGGGGAGTAGTTGGCCTTTGGGGACCTTCCCTAACGTCATTATCATAAGCATTACCATTACCACCACCATCATAATGATCAAGGTTGAAGGTTTGCACACACGTTACAGTTGGTCATGCAACAATCGTCATCACCTTCATTATCAACATCACCTTCATCATCATTGTCATATTCATCGTCGGTACCCTCTATTATTACTCATCGCTGTCTTCTTCTTCTGCGTTCCCGGGCCATATGGCCATAATGCATAAGGTACATGTGTCCGGTTTTCAGTTTTCACTGGTCTCCCCGCTGCGTACAGCCGACACATTCTGATTTCGGAGGAGCTCAAAGGAGAAGAATTATTTGGAAGACCTTTTTGAACAAAGGCAGGAGAATGGGCCAATAAGTCAGAATGATAGCAGATGACAGTAAGCAACAGGAAAAGGCAGACTCAAAGAGAGTGGCAGATTAGAGGAAGTTACAAACACAGACCTTCCAGAAGGTGGGAAAACTATTTTTACGAAAGACACCCCGGTATCCCCACGGGGACATCGCTGTCTAAAGCCCGGTGTCCACGTACCGTTGGTGAAGGGGTGGTTAAGGTTGGCGTACACGTTGCAGTCTGGCACCACACAGCACGGGTCGCTGGGGTCGGGCTTCAGTTTGCAGTCTGATGGCAGGTTGTCGAAAGACTTGCACCTGACACAGACAATAGGGAAAATATAACATGTTGTGGTTCATTTTTTGTCAAAACGTAATATATAATAGTCATCAGCAATAAGTAATACCCTTTCCCATTTTAATCATCATCACCATCATCATCATCATCAATGTCCTACCTCTCAGAACAGGAGTAGTACCCAGTGGTGACGTCCTCACACCTACAGATCTGGTTACAGCATCATCATCATAATCACCATCATCATCATCATCATCATCATCATCACCATCAATGTCCTACCTCTCAGAACAGGAGTAGTATCCAGTGGTGACGTCCTCACACCTACAGATCTGGTTACAGCATCATCATCATCACCATCATCATCATCATCACCATCATCACCATCATCATCACCATCATCATCATCACCATCAATGTCCTACCTCTCAGAACAGGAGTAGTATCCAGTGGTGACGTCCTCACACCTACAGATCTGGTTACAGCCCACCTCCCAGGTCTGCCCTTGCTGGTAGTAGGCCCCCTGGTACACACAGTACCCTGAAACAATCATAAGGATTATTATTTACTGATATCATTCAACATGGTGCGTCTCACTTTATACACGGATTATACCCCAACTCCCAGATTTACCCCACCCCTCCCTCTTTCTCTCTCTCTCTCTCTATTTTCTTCTTCTTCCTGTTCTCTCTCTCACACACACTCTGTCTCTCTCTTCCAGTCTATCTCTCACACCTTCCCTGCATCATCACCCCTCTATTTCTCTTTGCATTCCCTCTCGCTCTCTCGTCATACCTGTGTGTGTCTTTCTCTCCTCTTGCTCTTACTTTCAAACCTGAAGGATTGGTTCTCTCTGTCTCTCTCTCTCTGCCTGTCTCTCTCTCTTTACACGTCTCTATCTCTCTACCCCCCTCTCTCACTCCCTCTCTCTTTATCGCTACCCCATCTCTCCCCCTCCCCCTCTCTCCCTAGACTTCTTCTTCTTCTTCGATCACTCAGACAGTTTCCTGTCAACTATGAGCACATATGCGTCATGCTGCCGTTACACGCCTAACTAAAAACAAACAGTTAGGCCCAGCAAGTCCGACTTCGGCTGGGCTGGAGGAACTCTTTTTGAAACTGTTTCTTGAAAACCCCCATAAAGGCATGAGAACGGGCCCTGGTACTACCTGGCTGGTTGGTTCCAGACAGGGGCGGTGCTGTGAAGTAGCCCACGTTCCCCCCGTTGGGGCCGGTGGTGGGGGTGAAGGAGGGGGAGGGGAAGGAGGGGGTGGGGTTGACGTAGTCGCAGTAGGGGGCGGCGCAGCACGGGTTCTGGGGGTCCTGGAGCAGCCTGCAGCGAGTGGGGTCTGGAAGCCTGTTGCTGACTGGGGGGCATCTGGGAACCAGAGAGGGGCGGTTAGAGGACAGACCCCATGAGCACGAGACTATCATCATTTTCAATTCAATTCAATTCAACAATGTTATTGTCTCCAAACAAGTGAAGAAATTTGTTTTTCGGCATACACATAAAAATGAGGACAAAATAAGACATTGCGACATAAAACACAGTTATCAAAAACACACACACGCACACATACACACATACACACACACACGCACGCACACACACACACACATACACACACACACGCACGCACGCACGCACGCACGCACGCACGCACGCACGCACGCACGCACGCACGCACGCACGCACACGCACACGCACGCACACACACACACACACACGCACACGCACACACACACACACACGCACATACACACACACACACACACACACCTGAACAAGTACACTGAGCATCCCAGTTATCTCAGTTGATAACTATGGCATGCATTGCCACAATCAGTATGCAAATGATATAGTCAGAGCAGAAAACTGAGACTTATGATAGTAAACTGCATAACAAAGAAACCGGTGAAACGGGTTTGACATAATAATTATACAATCTTTAATACTACCACTCAAAGCAGAGAAATACAAGACAATCCGTATGTGGGTAGGTGTAGGCCTGTACAAACAGCAAGATATGTTCGAACCATTGAACTACAGTTTATAGCAAAATGATGGTAATAACTGACTGTCGAACGAAACTAGGCCTACATAATTACATAATTTATTGTTTGAAAGGCAGGCCTCTCTCTCTCTCTCTCTCTCTCTCTCTCTCTCTCTCTCTCTCTCTCTCTCTCTCTCCCCCCTCTCTCTCTCTCTCTCTCTCTCTCTCTCTCTCTCTCTCTCTCTCTCTCTCTCCTCTCTCTCTCTCTCTCTCTCTCCCCTCTTTCTCTCTCTCTCTCTCTCTCTCTCTCTCTCTCTCTCCCTCCCTCCCTCTCTCTCTCTCTCTCTCTCTCTCTCTCTCTCTCTCTCTCTCTCTCTCTCTCTCTCTCTCTCTCTCTCTCTCTCTCTCTCTCTCTCTCTCTCTCTCTCTCTCTCTCTCTCTCTCTCTCTCTCTCTCTCTCTCTCTCTCTCTCTCTCTCTCTCTCTCTCTCTCTCTCTCTCTCTCTCTCTCTCTCTCTCTCTCTCTCTTCTCTCTCTCTCTCTCTCTCTCTCTCTCTCTCTCTCTCTCTCTCTCTCTCTCTCTCTCTCTCTCTCTCTCTCTCCCTCTCTCTCTCTCTCTCTCTCTCTCTCTCTCTCTCTCTCCTCTCTCTCTCTCTCTCTCTCTCTCTCTCTCTCTCTCTCTCTCTCTCTCTCTCTCTCTCTCTCTCTCTCTCTCTCTCTCTCTCTCTCTCTCTCTCTCCTCTCTCTCTCTCTCTCTCTCTCTCTCTCTCTCTCTCTCTCTTCTCTCTCTCTCTCTCTCTCTCTCTCTCTCTCTCTCTCTCTCTCTCTCTCTCTCTCTCTCCTCTCTCTCTCTCTCTCTCTCTCTCTCTCTCTCTCTCTCTCTCTCTCTCTCTCTCTCTCTGATTAAGCATTTGTGTATGATGTGACTAGTGTGTATTGTTTGTTATACAGCTACTTTTAAACTGAGCAATGGTTGCTTGATTTACACCTGCACCACCATTTCACCCACTGTGCTACGGGTATAGAGACCTAATCAATGAAAACTTCAGCTTTCAGACACAACACTTCTCTGTGTCCCCGTCACACTTACTTGTCAGTACACCTGTAGGCTCCTGTCATGTCATCCAGGCATTCACAGGTGTAGTCACAGCCGTCGTCCCAGGTCTGCCCGTGATGGTACACCACTCCCTTGTAGTAACATCCTGCACACACGTCACGCATCATGCACATTCATTAATTGGGCACATGTAGATTCTTCCTAACAACAATCTTATTGATTTCATCGTTTATTATTGTCAATAACTATTCGACTAACAGGACAGAAAGCGATATCCAAAGTGTCCCAACCAACCATGACAGGTGTCCTATTCACATACACTGTGGGTGCATACATACATGGTGGTTCTCTCAGCACACTCACGTCAACACCCACACACTCACTACAACACCCACA
Organism: Phymorhynchus buccinoides; assembly: GCA_017654935.2. Classification (NCBI taxonomy): domain Eukaryota; kingdom Metazoa; phylum Mollusca; class Gastropoda; order Neogastropoda; family Raphitomidae; genus Phymorhynchus; species Phymorhynchus buccinoides. The sequence continues at coordinate 2,294,341 of CM065695.1, read as the reverse complement.
TACTCACTACAACATCCACACACTCACTACAACATCCACACACTCACTACAACACCCACACACTCACTACAACACCCAAACACTCACTGCAACACCCACACACTCACTAAAACACCCAAAACACTCACTACAACACCCACACACTCACTGCAACACACACACACTCACTATAACACCCACACACTCACTACAACACCCACACACTCATTACAACACCCACACACTCACTACAACACCCAAACACTCACTACAACACCCACACACTCATTACAACACCCACACACTCACTACAACACCCAAACACTCACTACAACACCCAAACACTCACTACAACACACACACACTCACTACAACACTCACACACTCCTATGACCCATAACAACACTCACACGACTGTTATGAATCTTATTCCTAGGTAGAGGTATGCGTGTACTATCTAACATTCTTCTTCTTACTTTCTTATTAACAAAATTAGCCATTCTTCGTCTTCTTTGTCTCTCTCTCTCTCTCTCTCTCTCTCTCTCTCTCACTCTCTCTCTCTCTCTCTCTCTCTCTCTCTCTCTCTCTCTCTCTCTCTCTCTCTCTCTCTCTCTCTCTCTCTCTCTCTCTATCTCTCTCTCTCTCTCTCTCTCTCTCTCTCTCTCTCTCTCTCTCTCTCTCTCTCTCTCTCTCTCATTACCAGCTTTAGGTAGAGGTATGGGGGTGGACTCTCCAGGGTTCTTGGTGGGGTGGGGTAGCGGTGTGGGAATCTTGCCATCTCCAGTGAACACGCCGTGCTGGGGGGTCACGCTGGGCCGGAGGAAACCGGACACTGTGGGCGTCACACCGTTCACTGTCGGCACCAGGGGGCACTCCGGCACCTTCACAACGGACATCGCTTAATACGAACTCGGATACAACGAACATCGTTTAATACGAACTCGGATATAGCGAGCCTCGCTTATAAGGAAGCCAAAATAAAACCACCACATATGGAAGGAAGCACTTTGCATCAATGAAACATCACTAGTATCAGAAACCTTATAAAACAACTTAAAGACAAAAGACTTCGCTTAGTGTGAACTCGGATACAACGGACCTTACTTATAAGGAAGAAAAAGCAAGTTCCTTCACTGAAGCATTTCGGCTATCAAAAAAGAGAATTTGGTACATCAGTACTATTACTGGTCATAGGCTTCGGTTACTACAAAGTTGGATACAGTGGATCTCGGTAGCAGGTAAGTGAAAATTCACACACACACGCACACACGTACATAAACATACACACATACAGACAAACACAAACGCATGCGCTCGCGCACACACACACACACAAACACACACGCACACACGTACATAAACAAACACACATACAGACAAACACAAATGTATGCGCTCGCGCACACAAGCACACACACACACTCACGCACGCACGCACGCACACGCACACACACACACACACACACACACACACACACACACACACACTGTCGCACACACATTCATAAACATATACACATACAGACAAACACAAACGCATGCGCTCGCGCGCACACACATGCATACACACACGCGCACACACACACACGCGCGCGCGCGCACGTGTGCACACACACGCACACACACGCACGCACACACACGCACACGCGCACACACACACACACACACACACACACACACACACACACACACACACACACGCACGCACGCACACACACACACACACACACACACACGTACACACACACACACACACACACACCTTGCAGCAGGTGGGGTCCCGGGGGTCAGCTATCATGGTGCAGCCAGAAGGGACGTTGTCGAACTTGGCACACCTGACCACCAGCCAACACAACGTGGGTTCAACATCAGTAAAGAAAGCAAAACAAAAATATAGAAAAGCACAACAAGATGGCGCCCAATGAATCCCATAAGTTGCTTAGATCTCTGACAGTCCGTTTATATGGCCTGTCATTTGGGTGAACAACAGTCACTGGTATCAACATCATTTACACAGGATAGCCATAACGTTTATGAACAGCTGGGTATCATACTGATAGTGGACTTAACGTTAGATCGAAAGAAAATCATCAAGAGGTTGATTTTATTACTGAACGCTTTGTCAAATTTCATTATGATTTGCCCAGTGTCTTTAAATTTAAAATTGTTATGAAATATTCCAAATTCACTCATATTTTTGTTCACACAGACTTATCATCACATCGGTTGAAGTTTCTGATAGAAGCATCGCAGCAACGGAATTGTCACAACTAGATAGACAGACAGACAGACAGACAGACAGACAGACAGACAGACAGACAAAAACAGACCCATCATCACAATGTTAGACATGTTTGGCAGGATCATCACAGCGACATATTTTGTCACAAATATACTATTGCATAGTATTACACAGACAAACAGACAGACAGGCAGATAAACCAACCGACAGACAGACAGACCTGTCGTCACATTTGTAGTAGATCCTGGAGGCATCATCTTATCAACACACATTGCCACAGTCATCGTACCAGACAGACAGACAGACAGAGAGGCAGACAGACAGACAGACAGACAGGAAGGAACAGACCTGTGGTCACATCTATAGTAGTTCCTGGAGGCATCGACATCTTATCAACACACCTTGTCACAGTCATCGTACCACACAGACAGACAGACACAGACAGACAGACAGACAGACAGAACGGAACAGACCTGTCGTCACATCTGTAGTAGTTCCTGGAGGCATCGTCACAGCGGCAGACCTTATCGCAGCCATCGAACCACTGCTGGCCCTGCTTGTAGTAGTTGTTGCCGTACACACACACGTCTGGAACACACAGAGAAACAGACACATGCAAAACACACAAGCTTTTGTCAAATGCATGTAAGCAGCGTGTGTGTGTGTGTGTGTGTGTGTGTGTGTGTGTGTGTGTGTGTGTGTGTGTGTGTGTGTGTGTGTGTGTGTGTGTGTGTGTGTGTGTGTGTGTGTGTGTGTGTGTGTGTGTGTGTGTGTGTGTGGTATTAGGTATTAGGTATTAGGTACTTTATAGTCACAGAGACGTCTCTGTGAAATTCGGGTTGCTCCCACCTGGAGAGCGCGTCGCAGCCAGAGGCGCGCCACCCAATTTTTTTAAATATTTTTTTTTTTGCATGCGATTTGTTTTTGGGGGGGGAGTAAATTTTTACCAAATGACAACTTTTTTTTGTTGCCACTGGGTTTAACGTATTCTAAGTGCATGGGCACACGGGACCTCGGTTTATCGTCTCATCCGAAAGACTCCACGTTCAGACCGTTAAGGCCTAGTGCAGAATGAGAGGAAAAAATCCCCTGTACCCAGGTTCGAACTCGGGTTTACTTGACACGAAGCGAACGCGCTACCACTGTGCCACTCTGTGTGTGTGTGTGTGTGTGTGTGTGTGTGTATGTGTGTGTGTGTGTGTGTGTGTGTGTGTGTGTGTGTGTGTGCGTGTGCGTGCGTGCGTGTGCGTGTGCGTGCGCGTGCGTGCGTGTGTGTGCGTGTGTGTGTGTGTGTGTGTGTGTGTGTGTGTGTGTGTGTGTGTGTGTGAGAGAGCATGTGTGTTTTCGTGCGTCACGTGCATGTGTCTGCATGTGGCCTATGTGTATGCTGTATGTGCATGTATGTATGTAGGACTTCGTGGGTCTAGTCTTCCCTGTATATTCCATGTGTATTGCTTCATTGTCGTTGCTTGTTTCATAAAGCACACACATACGTAAACAGGCACACACACAAACGCAAACACGCACATACCCCCCCCCCCCCCCCACACACACACACACACACAGAGACACACACACACACACACACACACACACACATACACACACACACACACACACACACACACACACACACACACACACACACACACACTGTGACACACACACTGTGACACACACACACACACACACACACACACACACACACACACACACACACACACACACACACACACACACACTGTCACACACACACACACACACACACACACACACACACACACACACTCCCACCCCCATCCTCACCAGCAGGCCGAGGCGTGGAGCCCACAGTGGGGGTCTGGCCCTGGGGGGTGGTTCCACTGGGTCCTGTGGTGGGGGGCACCAGCTCTGGGCAGGAGGCCAGCTTGCAGCACGGGTCACTGGGGTCAGGCACAAGCGTGCACGTGGCGGGCAGGTTGTCATAGCGAGGGCATCTGACAAGCAAAGGGTCAAAGGTTAAAAGTCGTCAGGGTCTTAGGTCAGAATAACGAGGGGGTTAAACTAGAGCCGTACGTCTTCAAAGATCAGAAATCAAAACGTTCTCAGAAATGATCAGGCAACAGTCGTCAGAAGGAAACTCGTCAGAGGTCAGAGGGCAAAATTCGTCAGTGGTCACAAGGTAAAAGTAGTCAGAGGCCAAAGAGCAAAGATTTGCAAAGGTCAAAGAGCAAAGATCTTCAGAGGTCAAAGAGCAAAGATTTTCAGAGGTTAAAGAGCAAAGATCTTCAGAGGTCAAAGAGCAAAGATTCTGAGAGGCCAAACAGCAAAGATCTTCAGATCAAAGAGCAAAGGTCGACAGAGTTCAGATGGCGAAAGTCGTCAGTGGTCAAACGGGCAACATTTCGGAAACACCCTAAAAAAACACCTCGTCTGCCTTAAATTATACACCGTTAAGACCAGTATTTGTTTTTTTGGCTTAATTGAAATAAATCCCAACTACACGTGTCTTAATTGTCAGGACAAAGTCTACCCAAATTGCTTTAGCAGCTTTGTAGTTAAGGAGAAAGGACAAAGCAATTACACACATGTTTGTTTTTGCACACTCGCGCACTCCTACAAAAAGGAACGCAAACGAAGACAAACACATGGGCTGCTGTTTCAGCACTTACGTATCCCTGCACTCATAGAACTACGCCCCCCCCCCCCCTCCCTTATAAGACTCCCTCCCACTTAAGACCTACTTCTCTGAGACATTGCCCTTCTTGGCAGCTATTAAAATTACCTCCCTTATACAACTCCATCCCGCTTAACACTTTCACCGCCAAAGTCGCATTTTAGCACCACAGTGATTTAACACCTATGTCACTAAAAGGCATCAAATTGGGGTCCATTATCCAAAGACACTACTGTCTTAGTTTTGGGAAGTAAGGATAGACCTTATTTTATATCTGTCACAGAAGAATCCCCAAATACTGCAGATGGATTTTGTTCTCTACCCAGGAAAATGTAATGGACATTTTTGGCTGAAATGTCGCTGGCGGTGAAAGGGTTAAGACCTTATTTCGGATGATGTTTTCGAGGTCTTCAGGGGCGGACCACATCATTCGTAGGGGGGGGGGGGGTGTTTCCGCGGGGAGTCCAGGGAGCTACATTGGTTCTTGGTCAAGGTGTAGTGGCCTTGTGGATGCTCAGGGCGCAAAGTCCCCGGAAAATGTAGCAAATTAGTGATTACCCAAGCAAACATGGAGCCCTTTCTTACTTCTTATCCTTGTGGGTCTGAGGGGGGGGGGGGGGGGACAAAACCAGAAGATCAAAACGTGTCAATGTTTCAGCCTATCACTGGCTTTTTTGAAAGATTGTTTTCTTACCCTTGTATGAGATACATGCTTCGGACACAGTTGGTTTCCGGAAACCCGGAAACCCCCTAAGGATCCGCCCCTGGACTTAGAAAAGGAGGTCCCACTGTACATGCTATGAGAGTTGGAAATGGTGAAAACAAAAGTGGCTGACTTTTCCTGGCAGCGGTATTTCCCCTGCAGCTCGTCCACACAGACACAGGTGTAGCTGCAGCCGTCATCCCACGTCTGGCCCTGCCTGTAGCTCTGACCATTGTACACACACGTGCCTGTTGGACACACACACACGCACGTGCGCACACACAGACACACACAGACACACACGCACGCGCACGCGCGCGCACACACACACGCAGATTTACAATTCACACACATCATAAGCGAGCATACGCAAACAGCACCAACCATAACACATCCACAGTCTGATCCTCTCTGTAGCGCTGACCATTGTACACATGTGTCTGTATGACACAGAGAGAGAGAGAGAGAGAGAGAGAGAGAGAGAGAGAGAGAGAGAGAGAGAGAGAGAGAGAGAGAGAGAGAGAGAGAGAGAGAGAGAGAGAGAGAGAGAGAGAGAGAGAGAGAGAGAGAGAGAGAGAGAGAGAGAGAGAGAGAGAGAGAGAGAGAGAGAGAGAGAGAGAGAGAGAGAGAGAGAGAGAGAGAGAGAGAGAGAGAGAGAGAGAGAGAGAGAGAGAGAGAGAGAGAGAGAGAGAGAGAGAGAGAGAGAGAGAGAGAGAGAGAGAGAGAGAGAGAGAGAGAGAGAGAGAGAGAGAGAGAGAGAGAGAGAGAGAGAGAGAGAGAGAGAGAGAGAGAGAGAGAGAGAGAGAGAGAGAGAGAGAGAGAGAGAGAGAGAGAGAGAGAGAGAGAGAGAGAGAGAGAGAGAGAGAGAGAGAGAGAGAGACTCTATGGCCGAATACTTACAGAACCATATAATAGTCTGCCACCCTTTTCAGAACCTTCTCTCTCATAACGAAACTATCATCTCCTAAACTAAAACAGGTTCAAGGAGTCCTACTTATAACTGCGTCCTTTTTCAGGGAGAAAACATCAGACAACTCTCTGAAATAAATGGACATGTTGACGAATCCTAAGAGCTTTGTGTTTGACTTCAGTCCTCCTCAGATCTGTCACCAATCTCTGATGTCAGTGGAAACAACCCCCCCCCCCCCCCCCCCCCCCCCGTGGGAATACCAGGGGGTCTTTTGTATAAATAGTTCCTCCACCTTCTGGAAGTTCTTTGCTTGTAACTTCCTCTAATTCTGTCATTCTCTTTGACTCTGCCTTTTCCCTTTGCTTACTGTCATCTACTATCTTTCTATCTTACCGGTCCATTCTCCTGCCTTTAAAAAAAACATTCTTACAAAGATTTCCTACTTGGTCATTCAGGCATTGATTCAGATATGCCTAAATCAAGTTTGTAAACATAACACTATTATATGAAATGTTAAACCATAATAGAAACTGAGGCATATGCTAAAATTACATAGAATTGTAGCTTACGCTTGCTAATGGACATTTATACATGTTTTTCTTCTGCTTCTGATTTATGAAGTTTGAGATGTAAGATCTAGTATATATGAATATATTATATTTTTGTTAAAAATGGAAACAAGCGTATATATGTGAAAAATGGTATAAGGGAATTTGTAGGCAGATAGTATCAATTTGTTTTCAAACAGCAGAAACAAAAGGTGTAATTGGAGACGTTTATGCACATGTGTTTATGCATGTATTTCTATGTGGATGTATGTCTTGGTTAGACTATGCTGCTATGCATTCGATTCTTAAACATGTGTAGTCTATGTGCAAAATTGATCTTCACATTTCTATTATTCTATTTTTTTTTTATTTTTTTTTTATTTTTTGATATATGGAAAATGTAAAAAAAAAGTTTAATAAAAAAAAAAGATTTCCTAAGCCGAAGTCGGACATGCTGGGCCTGACTATTTCTTAGTTAGGCGCATAACGGCAGCATGCCGCATCTACGCTCATATGACATGAAACTACTGTCTGAACGATCGAAGAAGAAGAAGAAGAAGAAGAAGAAGAAGAAGAAGAAGAAGAAGAAAAATCGAAATGTTGACGAATACTAAGTTTTTGTTTGACGTCTTCCCTCCGCAGATCTGTCACCAATCTCTGATGTGAATGAACAAACAGCAAGAACTGGATGTGACTGACTCAATGAACAAACAGCAAGAACTGGATGTGACTAACCAGGTCCGCCGATAGTGTTGGGCTGCCCCCCAATGGGGGTGTTCTGGTTCCCTCCGGTCACCACGCCCTTCACGGGAGGCACCAGGATGTCCGTGCCGGGCTTGAGGACAGGGGGGCAGTCCAGGGTCTGGCAGCACGAGTCTAGCGGGTCTGTCTGAAGAACGCAGCCGTCTGGAATCACCGGGAAACTGGGGCATCTGGGAACAGATAATTAGAGAGAAATTAGGATAACTATGAAGATAAACGTGGCTTGAGCGCAGAGGGAGGGGGGGGGGGGGGGGGGGCTCCAGGGTCTGGCAGCACCAGTCTAGCGGGTCTGTCTGTAGCACCCCCCCCCCCCCGTCTGGAATCACCAGGAAACTGGGGACAGATAGTTGGTTTAAATAAGTTTTTATTCAACTCAATTGAAAACAGTCACCAAAGAATACATTCAGAGCAACAACAAGCTCAGATCTTATACATTGCTCCTTGAATTGACAATACGCAGTCAACTGACTAGATGGTGACTGCATTCAAACAGATTATAATAATGATCAAAATTATGATGGCTTCAGGTTCTGATGGCTTCAATGTGGAATTTTTTTAAAGTTTTCTGGAAAAGCATTGGGCCATTGGTTGTTAGAGCACTGAATGCTAGCTTTGAAAATGGAGAACTGTCTTGTGTGCAGAGGGAAGGGGTCGTTGTATGTATGCCAAAGGGGGATAAACCAAGGCAAGTTATAACAGATTGGAGACCAATTTCACTGTTAAACGTTGTATATAAGATAGGATCATCCTGCATAGCAAATAGAATCAAAGACGTATTATCCAACATTGTTGCTGAAGATCAGACGGGGTTTATTATGAACAGATACATTGCGGATAATATTAGGTTAATATACGACACCATAGCCTATTTAGATAAGTACAATTGACCGAATTTATTATTAAATGTAGACTTCGAGAAAGCCTTTGATTCTATTAGTTGGGAATTTATGTCAACCGTTATCAGTTATTTACCTGTCTGTGCAGGTGACCCGTCTAGTCATGGCGTCCTCACACCTACAGACCTTGTCACATCCCACCTGCCAGGTCTGGCCCTGTCTGTACGGCACTCCGTTGTACACACAGAATGCTGACAGAAAATATAACAACATTCATGTAGCCTAAACAACAATTAAAAATGATGATGGTGATCACGATGACGATGACGACGACGACGATGATGATGATGATGATCACGACTATGACGACGATGATGATGTTAAGGATGATGATGATGATGATGATGATGACGACGACGACAACGATGAAGATGAAGATGATGATGATCACGACAATGACGACGACGACGACGACGACGATGATGATAATGATGATGATGACAATGACCACGATGACGACGACGACGACGATGATGGTGATGCTGACAATGAAGATGGTGATGATGATCATGACGATGATAATGATGATGACAATGACGACGACGATGGTGATAATGAATAAGGCTCCCTTACCATCAGGGAAAACAGCGACAGTGATGATGACGACGATGATGATAATTTTGATGATGATGATGATGATGATAATTATGATGATGATGATGATGACGATAATTATGATGATGATGATGATGATGACGATGATGATAATTATGATGATGATGACGATGATGATGATGATGATGACGATGATGATGATGATGACGATGATGGTAATTATGATGATGATGATGGTGATGATGACCACGACGACGACGACGGTGATGATCATGGTGATGAAGAAGAAGAAGAAGAAGAAGAAGAAGAAGAAGAAGAAGAAGAAATAAAGATGAAGAAGAAGAAGAAGAAGAAGAAGAAGAAGAAGAAGAAGAAGATGATGATGATGATGATGATGATGATGATGATGATGATGACGACGACGACGACCTCGACGATGACAATGCTAACGACGACAACAGCGACGATGATGAAGATGAAGAAGAAGTACACCCCCTCACCATCAGGGCTGACGGTGGCGGGCAGGGGCGGGGTGTTGCCGTTGACGTCAGTGGTGGGTGGTGTGGTGGGGGAGGGGGTGGGTCTGTTGTCCCCGCAGGCAGGGACCCTGCAGCAGGGGTCCCTGGGGTTGTACACCAACACACAGCTGGTGGGCAGGTTGGGGAACCGTTCACACCTGGGGAGACAGAGATGCATCAATGGGAAAGGTCAGAAAGAAGACGAACAACAGAATGAACATTGAACTTACAAGAAGAGCTGGACCACAGGAGATTTTTTTGCAGAAGAATAAAATAAAACGTTATATTTTATATATAAAACATATGTGAATGACATTTGGAGTGAACCTATCTTTGATATATTAGCGAATAGATGAAAAAAAATGAACAGGGAAACCCCCCCACGTAACGACCAAATAAAAGATGTTATTACTATTAGTTCGCTTGTTTTGTCATCTATGTGTTTGCTTATGTTAACGTCAAATATGAAAAAAGGCTACTCCATGCCGATACTTTTACCGTTGTAAAATAAAGCTTCGTGTCATTTCCTTTCTCTCTCACCTGTCAGTGCACCTGTACTGTCCTGTCATGTCATCCAGACATTCGCAGGTGTAGTCACAGCCGTCCTGCCACGTCTCGCCAGTGCTGTAAGTGTTGCCTTTGTACACGCACACGTGAGCTGCACGCACGGAAATGTAGGCACGATGTTACCGAGTGTAAATACATATAGTTGTACATCATGTATAAACAGGTGAACAGTGTATTATGTATATTTAGGAGAGTAGGCCCACTATGCTGATGAACAAGCATCTCTCTCTCTCTCTCTCTCTCTCTCTCTCTCTCTCTCTCTCTCTCTCTCTCTCTCTCTATCTATCTCTCTCTCTATCTCTCTGTTACCCCTTCCCTCATGACATGGGCAGATGGCCTGGTCATTAAACAGTTGTTCATTGTTGTTCTCTCTCTCTCTGTGTCTCAGTCTCTCTCCCTCTCTCTCTCTCTGTCTATCTGTATCTCTGTCTTTTTTCACACACACACACACACACACACACACACACACACACACATGCACGCACGCACGCACGCACGCACGCACGCGCACGCGCGCACGCGCACGCACGCACGCACACACACACGCACGCACGCACGCACGCACACACACACACACACACACACACACACACACACACACACACACACACAGAGAAAGCAAGCAGAAAGAGACAAAGAGAAATAAATACAGAGGAAGACACAATACAAAAAAGTGACAGGGACACAAAAAGACAGACGGAGGCAGAAAACCAAAATGATGACGATGATGATGATGATGATGATGACGATGATGATGATGGTGATGATGATGATGATGATGATGGTGATGATGATGATGATGATGATGATGATGATGATGATGATGATGATGGTGGTGGTGGATGTCAGCAGCAAGACGAAGAACCAGACTCAGGCCTTTGGGCCAACGGAAAGACATACACAGCAGACACGATAATATATAAAGAGAGGATGAGACGACACAGTTCCAACCTACCCTGTGTGGGGATGGGTCCACCGGGGGATGACGGGGTGGGTGTGGGGGGCAGTCCGCTGCCCGTGACCACCCCCACCACCCCCGTTGGGGCCACGTTGGGGTTGGAGGGGGGCTTGCACTGGGGGGCCTGGCAGCACTGGGGGTCCTTGGGGTCTGGCACCATGATGCAGCCTGGGGAGATGTTGGGGTACTTGGCACACCTGGGTAACAATCATTATAACGCTCATGTTGATCATTTACAGCAATAATAACATCACTGGGGGTGTCTTTAAATGTTGGCAAATTTACAGCAATAACAATAACATCACTGGGGGGTCTTTAAATGTTGGCAAATTTACAGCAATAACAATAACATCACTGGGGGGTCTTTAAATGTTGGCAAATTTACAGCAATAACAATAACATCACTGGGGGGTCTTTAAATGTTGGCACTATGACACAGTCAGTAGATATATTAGGGTCATTGGCACATCTGCAATGTAGAATTGTAAGAAGTATTCATATTTAGCAATATAGACAATGTTCAGCTGAGACAGGATTCAACGGATTGTTCGTGTGGAATGAGCGACTTAGGATGCACATTTCACCGCCAGGTGGCAATCAAACCAGTAGAGGCTTAGCGCGTGATATTCTTAGTTGGGGGTAGAGAGAAAGAGAGAGGGGGAGATCAGTCCATCCTCCTCTCTCTCGCTATCTACCCCCAACTAAGAATATCACGCGCTAAGCCACTACTGGTTTGATTACCACCTGGCGGTGAAATGTGCGTCCTAAGTTGACCATTAAGTCACTCTTCGAAACATGGCCTTGGTTCTCTCTCCGTCATCCGCTTCCTCTCCATCTACTTGATGAGGATGGTGGTGGTGATGACGATGACGATGATGATGATGATGATGACAACAACGATGATGCCGATAACGTACCTATCGACGCAGGAGTAGAAGCCGGTGGCACCGTTCTCGCAGACACAGATCCTGTCACAGCCGTCGTACCACTGCTGACCTTGAGTGTACGCCTTGCCCATGAACACACAGGCGTCTGCAACACACCACACATACACATCAACACACACACACACACACACACACACACACACACACACACACACACACACACACAACACAAACAGTTTAAAATATTTACTTATTCAAAGAAATGTTAATTTATGGAACTTCCTTTCAGTATCCGCAGCAGAAGTTTGGCACACTTCAGTCGGGAGCTCACCAACCTATCGCATAATTATATCGCTCCCTCCCTAACAAAAAACAACAATGGCTGTGCCGGTCGGGGTTTGTCTCCGGGGACCGCTGAAGGGGGGCGAGTTGGTTCGACCGGAATCACAAAACGCTGGGGCGGTTAATATGTGCAGTTTTTGTTAATAGTTATTTTGCTTTTTTTTGCTTAGTTCAGTTTCATTTGCCTTCCTGATCCAGCACAAACCCATTATTTAAGTTTCTAAATGGATAGCGCAATATGAAACAAAAAAA
>CM065695.1:2261566-2271566 GCA_017654935.2 Phymorhynchus buccinoides | reverse complement strand
GGCTCTATTGTCATAGGACCCACTCCACGTGCAATATGGGCCACCCGCAACATGAGAGCGCGCGAGTCGCCACAATTATAGCACCACTATTTCATCATGATGCCATAGGAGAATTAGGGTACGTACACATACATGCGGAGATTCCGTGCGGAAAACCGTGCGCAATCCGTAAATATGTAAACGAAAGAAGGAAAGTTTTGCGCACGTGTCCGTGTTTCCCCTAATCCGTACATTGTATCCTTCCTTCTTTTACTTATTTACGGATTGCGCATGTGATTTTCGCATGGACTGTGTACGAGGCCTAAGCCCTAATAAATAATCGTTAAATGTCCCGAAAACATCCTCATGACAAGAAATCACAACAAAGGCTAAAAGGCACATTTTTGCGTGAGTAAAACAGTAAACAAGTTAATGAACACACAAGAACAGGTAAGGAATATGTAGGGGGAAAGGATATAAACACACAACAGTCGCGTAAAACCCTGACATCCTTTTCGTTAATAGCGGAAAACTGCACAGAGATTAAAGGGAAAACAACCGATCCCAGGATGTAAACACACAACAGTCGCGGTCTTTTCGTTAATAGCGGGAAACTGCAGAAAAGGGAAAACAACCGATCTGCCTCGCGGTGGCTCGCACAACAGGGAACAAAGAAGGGCGAACCGTCTCTCTCGCCAGCTGTGTGTCAAATGCGGCGCACGCTCAGAGCCTCTCCTCTTTTATATTCCGGCCGTGCCTTTATTTCGCTTGATGTACTCTTGTAAAAGCAAAACAAAACCCACACAAAAACCCCAACAACAACAAACAAACAAAAAGAAAACGAAGCATACGGGCTGTTTGATATTATTCGATTGTACGTCCAGTATTCGGGACCTTTCCCCTACTTTATTGCCGGTGTGGCGTTCTCAAAACGGATTTGTTCTCAACATGTCTGCGCATGCGCGAAGAGCTAGGGATAGGATTTGGGTTAGGGTTAGGTATAGGTTTAGGGTTAGGGCTAGGGTTAGGAATAGGGTTAGGGTCAATTTAGCATCGAATACACAAAAAGATAAAATTTGATGGTACGTCATGATCGATTTCGCACATGCGCAGCAGACATGTTGAGAATAAATCCATGTTGAGAATGTGTGGCATTTCCCCAGCCACCCACCTGTCTGACACAGCAGTAGTCATTGGGATCGGGCTGCAGAGAGCAGCGGGGCTGCACAGGGCCAGTGGGGGAACACCTGGAAAAAAAGAAACAAATAAAATATATCGTTGATTTCTCTAGAACTGATAACATACTCGTATTTGTTGGAAATCTTTTGGAGTCATCTAAAAATGAAGTCAGTCCAAATTCTGGACTGGTCACGAGACATGAGAAAGGGGAACGTGTCCAAAGTGTTATTGAACATGTGGGACCTGTTGAAGGAATCTGTGGGACCTGTTGAAGGAATCTGTGGGACCTGTTGAAGGAAGCTGTTGGACCCGTTGAAGGAATCTGTGGGACCTGTTGAAGGAATCTGTGGGACCTGTTGAAGGAATCTGTGGGACCTGTTGAAGGAATCTGTGGGACCTGTTGAAGGAATCTGTGGGACCTGTTGAAGGAATCTGTGGGACCTGTTGAAGGAAGCTGTTGGACCTGTTGAAGGAATCTGTGGGACCTGTTGAAGGAATCTGTGGGACCTGTTGAAGGAAGCTGTTGGACCTGTTGAAGGAATCTGTGGGACCTGTTGAAGGAAGCTGTGGGACCTGTTGAAGGAAGCTGTGGGACCTGTTGAAGGAAGCTGTGGGACCTGTTGAAGGAAGCTGTGGGACCTGTTGAAGGAAGCTGTTGGACCTGTTGAAGGAAGCTGTGGGACCTGTTGAAGGAAGCTGTTGGACCTGTTGAAGGAAGCTGTTGGACCTGTTGAAGGAAGCTGTGGGACCTGTTGAAGGAAGCGGTGGGACCTGTTGAAGGAAGCTGTGGAACCTGTTGAAGGAAGCTGTGGGACCTGTTGAAGGAAGCTGTGGGACCTGTTGAAGGAAGCGGTGGGACCTGTTGAAGGACGCACAAAACACGATGATAAGACAAGATGGAGAATAAGAGAAACCCATGAAAGGTTGTGGCAGGTGGTAATTGAATTCTCCCGCTGACTATTATCATCAACAGATTGTTTTATCCGATAAGTAGGGTGAAAGTTTATATTCTGTGTACGTGTATGCATAAATGCGCATTTATGCGGGAGTAATGTGTGCGTGTGTGTGTGCGTGTGTGTGCGTGTGTGCGTGCGTGCCTGCGCGTGTGTGCATGTGTGTGTGTGTATGTGTCCATCCTACCTCTGGGTACAGCTGTAGGCTCCGGTGACCTCATCGATGCAGACGCAGTTGAAGTCGCAGCCGTCCTGCCATTTCTGGGTCTGTCGGTAGATCATGCCCTTGTACATACAGCCCACTGCACACAGCACAAACACACATGCCCCTGTACATACAGCCCACTGCACACAACACACACACACATGCCCCTGTACATACAGCCCACTGCACACAGCACAGACACACATGCCCTTGTACATGCAGCCCACTGCACACAACACAAACACACATGCCCCTGTACATACAGCCCACTGCACACAGCACAGACACACATGCCCTTGTACATACAGCCCACTGCACACAACACAAACACACATGCCCCTGTACATACAGCCCACTGCACACAGCACAGACACACATGCCCTTGTACATACAGCCCACTGCACACAGCACAGACACACATGCCCTTGTACATGCAGCCCACTGCACACAGCACAGACACACATGCCCTTGTACATGCAGCCCTCTGCACACAGCACAGACACACATGCCCTTGTACATACAGCCCTCTGCACACAGCACAGACACACATGCCCCTGTACATGCAGCCCACTGCACACAGCACAGACACGCATGCCCTTGTACATACAGCCCTCTGCACACAGCACAGACACACATGCCCTTGTACATGTGTGAATAAACGAGATCATATCACTCCTTTACTGCAGTCCCTACATTGGCTTCCTATTGAGGCACGCATCAAATACAAACTGTCAATACTTTGCCACAAATTCTTCTCAGGATCTTCCCCAGCTTACATTTCAAACCTTCTATCTGTTTACTCTCCCGCTCGATCTCTTCGTTCTTCAACTGACCACTTCACCCTCTGCATTCCAAAAGTCCGAACAAAGTCCTTTGGAGAAAGAGCTTTCTCCTTCTCTGCTCCAACTCAGTGGAATTCTCTTCCTAAACCTGTCCGCGAAATCCCATCAGAGTCTTCTTTCAAAAAAGCATTGAAAACTCACCTCTTCCGGTTGTATTTTCCCAACTAAAAGTCTATGCCACGCCCTTCTGACTTGTCTCTCTCGGTCCCTGGCTCGCTCTCTCTCTCTCTCTCTCTCTCTCTTCTCTCTCTCTCTCTCTCTCTCTCTCTCTCTCTCTCTCTCTCTCTCTCTCGATCTCTCTGTGTTTCCGTCACACACACACTCTCTGTGTTTCCGTCACATTCACACACTCTCTGTGTTTGTCTCCCTCTGTCTCTCTGTCTCTCTCTCTCCTCTCTCTCTCTGTCTGTCTCTTACTTTCTTTTTTTTTTTTTTTTTTTCCATCCCCTTTTCTCATCCCCCCCCCCCCCCCCTCCCTTCTGCCGTTGACTTGCCCGTGTTTTGGTCTTGCGGTCAGTCAACAGCGTCCAGTTCTGTGTGTGTGTGTGTGTGTGTGTGTGTGCGTGTGCGTGTGCGTGTGTGCGTGTGTGCGTGCGTGTGCGTGCGCGTGTGCGCGCACGCGCGCGCGTGTGTGTGCGTGTGTGAGTGTGGGTGGGTGCGTGGGTGCGTGTGTGCGTGCGCGTGCGCCTGTGGGTGTGGATGTTGGCGTGTAAGTGTACCGTATGTTATTATTGTATTGTTGTTTCTGTGCAGTCATATTTTACAAGTTGTATATTTCCCATAGTTTTCGTGTGACGTGCTGCTTTATATTGTCTTAATTGATAAATGTTTTTAGTCAATTTGTGATTTTATGTATGACACTTTAATATGATGCTGTTAACTATATGTTTTTTGTTTTGTTTTTGTTTTTAGTTTAAAAAAAAAGAGATTTGTAATGCATTTATATTGTTGTAAAGCGCGATGAGCCCATTGTGGGGTATCGCGCTATATAAGTATCCCCTATTATTATTATTTGCAGCCCACTGCACACAGCACAAACACACATGCCCTTGTCCATACAGCCCACTGCACACAGCACACACACACACACACATGCCCTTGTACATACAGCCCACTGCACACAGTACAAACACACATGCCCTTGTCCATACAGCCCACTGCACACAGCACACACACACACACACATGCCCTTGTACATGCAGCCCACTGCACACAGCACAAACACACATGCCCTTGTCCATACAGCCCACTGCACACAGCACACACACACACACATGCCCTTGTACATGCAGCCCACTGCACACAGCACAAACACACATGCCCTTGTCCATACAGCCCACTGCACACAGCACACACACACATGCCCTTGTACATGCAGCCCACTGCACACAGCACAAACACACATGCCCTTGTACATACAGCCCACTGCACACAGCACAAACACACATGCCCTTGTCCATACAGCCCACTGCACACAGCACAAACACACATGCCCTTGTCCATACAGCCCACGGCACACAGCACACACACACATGCCCTTGTACATGCAGCCCACTGCACACAACACAAACACACATGCCCTTGTACATGCAGCCCACTGCACACAGCACAAACACACATGCCCTTGTACATGCAGCCCACTGCACACAGCACAAACACACATGCCCGTGTACATGCTGCACACAGCACAAACACACATGCCCTTGTACATGCAGCCCACTGCACACAGCACAAACACACATGCCCTTGTACATGCAGCCCACTGCACACAGCACAAACAAGTAAACATACACATTGCACGGAGACACACGTGACCTAGCACCACGAAAGGGACATTAAGTGCCAAAATGACCATTCTGAGAAAATGGTACAATTGGAAACTGCAGGCAAATCATTATATAAAAAACATTCTTGTGTCCCTTTTTGTTGTAGAGGTATGATCATTAAACAAAATGGGTCGACCATTATGAGAAATTATTGTCTAAAGTCTGGCTTATCCTAAGAAAATGCATCAACCTACTAATTTGAAACCACTTTTTTGAATATTTATAGACCATAATTTAAGATTATCCTTTATGGATATGAAAGATAAGATGCTAAAGAGCACGAAAACACCCATAAGTCATAATTGATTAACAAAAATTAGATTTTTGACTTTGCAAGCCTGGTGTGAGAAAGTAGCCCAGCGACTTAATGTCCCCTTGTGGTGTTGGGTCATGTAATATAATACGTTAAAACGTGCAAAGCAAATACTACATTGGCTACATAATCAATCATAGACAGACCCACACAACAAGACATAATTATAGTGATATATAACAGCCATGAGTCTGTAGCTAAATACATGTATCCCCACGGATTCTACCCCAAACACTATATCACTTTCCAGTATCAACATTCAGAAAGAAAACACTTTCTATATTATAATATGATAATTCAAGATAATTCATAATGATTATGAATAAATATATTCACCTCCTCACTTTTCATTCATATCACAAAGTACAACAAACAAATCACAATCACAAAGGTTACATATTGATCAAAGAGGTACAGCCTGTTCCATACATAAATTACACGCCAAACACACTCGTTAGTGTATCTTACATTGATCCAAATACACACGCAAACTTAACGTTGTCCATGACATGATATTTTATATGAAACGTCATCCTCAACATCATCATCATGTAATGCCATCACCTTGCTGCTTCTTCCGCGTTCCCAGGCCATATGGCCATAATGGATGAGTGGCGTATGTGTCCGCTTTTCAGTTTTTACTGGTCCCTCCGCTGCATTCAGCCGACACGTTCTGATTTCGAAGAACGAGGACGCGTTAGTCCACGAACCATCGCTAGGCGATGTTGATTCAGATATCGTTGTATTAATGAGTTTGGAAAGTGTTCGGAGTTTGGGCGTTTCCCCCCATTATGCAGACGCTTGCCCCAATGCTCCCTGCTCACTACCACCCACACACGGAGACGAGTCATACTCACCCGGGGGGTTGGGGGTGGAGTCTCCTGGGTGTGCCGTGGTGGGGGTGGGCACGGGGGCGGTGCCGGTCACCCTGCCCGGGGGCTGGGTCACGATGACCGTGGGTCCGGAGGTGGGGTTGGGGTACTTGGGGTTGGGGGTGGGGGCGCACTGAGGCACCTGGCAGCACACCGGGTCATTGGGGTCAGCCACCAGCGTGCAGCCTGCTGGGATGGGGTCATACTTGGCGCACCTGTGTTACAAACAATGATTTATCAATATCAATATTGTTATTGTTCATTATGGTAATGGTTGTGTTGCATACTGGGGTCAGCCACCAGAGTGCAGCCTGCTGGCATGGGGTCATACTTGGCACACCTTTATTATAAACAATGATTATACCAGCATATGTATGGTTATTCTTGCTATGTCAGAATAGTAGCCTGGGCTCTCGGTAATAATAAGACCCATTCCTCCCTTTAAAACAAGGCAAAGATGCCTGACAAGTTCTGAAGTCTTACCAAAGCGTTGCTTTTCTTTCTCGATGTTTTCTGGTCAGCTGTCACACTGCCAAATCAATGCGGGATGAAAAGAATAAAGCATATTCACGCGATCAATGACATTGTGTCCGTGTGTCCGTGTTTCTACTTGCCTACATGTGTGTCTCTGTATGTGCTTTCTTGCCTGCATGGTTGCACGTTCCAGTGTTGGAACCATCACAAACATCGGACAATACCTAGCTACAGCCGGCGCCACATTGCTTTGTGAGTGTCTGTAAATCTGTCTGAAAGTCTTGTGGGTTAAGTGGACGGATGCCTCGTGCCTCCATACGGGGAGCTGGACGACCCCGCCCCCTCCACGAGTCTCTCCCCGTGGGGATACCGGGGCGTCTTTCGTAAAAATAGTTTCCCCACCTTCAGGAAGTTCTGTGCTTGTAACTTCCTCTAATCTGCCACTCTCTTGACTGCCTTTTCCCTTTGCTTTCTATCATCTACTATCTTTCTGACTTGTTGGCCCGTTCTCTTGCCTTTTTCCAAAGCAAATCTTCCAAATAATTGTTCTGATTTGAGCTCCTCCGAAATCGGAATAGGAATGTGCTGGCTGTACGCAGCGGGGAGACCAGTGAAAACTGAAAACGGACACATACGTACCTTACCCATTATGGCCTTTTGACCTGGGAACGCAGAAGAAGAAGAAAGAAGTCTGTAAGTCTGTTGGACAGCGTGTGGATTCGTGAGGATGTTCTCACCTGTCAGAACACCTGTAGAATCCAGTCTTGGCGTCCTCACAGACACACACCTTGGCACAGCCGTCATCCCACCTCTGACCCTGCGTGTACGTCTGGCCGTTGTACACACACACCTCTGTGCACACACGGACAGAAAGGCACACACACACACACACACACACACACACACACACACACACACACACACACACACACATGCAAACACACGCGCGCATACATTGTTCTGTAACGACGACTTCACTAATAGTAATGCTGTTCATAGTTGTTAGCAACATTTCACTGAATAATCACAAATGCAACACAAATTGTTTTCACAACATCAGTAATAAAATAGCCCTAGCAACCAAACCACGGAAAACAAACTATCAATAAACATCACGTAAAACCTCACTGACAATACAAACTGCACCACGCATTGATGGGTGTTTATTTGGGCTGATAAGCTTATTGTTTATGCAAAAACAACACGATCTATTGTAGCCATACTGACCAACACTCAAAACAATAGCATAAACATCTCCCATTTGGAAACCAATGCCCTAGCAACATAGAAACGAAAGTAGGCAAAGGACCGCAACTCCGCTTCACCGGAAGCCGGTTACTCTATCATTTTCACTCTATCATTTTCACCACCATTTCACCACCCCACTTGTATCGAGTTCAGCTGTCATGTCCAAGAAGGCTAAGTAGCCTACGGGCACCAGTTTTAGTAACAAAACAGACAAACATCTTGATTGATGACATAAAATGCCAGGCCTCCGTCCATTAAACCTGAGAGATGCAGAGCAACACTCATAGAACCAACATCAGAGAAACAGCGAATATATTGATACACGCACTACACTCATTTCGTAATTAATGGACAGACAGTAAGGAAGTTGGGCAGACAAATTAACATTACAGAAAAAAACAAATTAAACGTACTAAGCGAAAACACAACCACATAAACAAAATAATAAAACAATGAATTAAATAAAAACAAACACACAAAATGAAATTGAACAAAGGGGATAACTCTCTTTCTAATTAACTCCCCTCCACCAAAGTTGATTACGATACCAATCATCTAGCAATGCGTGGATCAGAGCCAAAGGGAGGCAAACAAAGCATCATTCTCAAAAAAAAAAGAATGTGCCAAGTTCGCCTTTATGACCCTTCACCCACACAGTACACATCAACAATGGTGGAGAGGACGACATACAAACAAATCAACATTCTATCCCAAGAGTGGCATAGCCTTCCAGCCTTGAATATGTTACACACAACAACACACAACACAGAAGAACACACAACACACAACAACAACACACAACACACAACACACAACAACAATACACAACACAGAACACACAACACACAACACAAACACACAACAACAACACACACAACACAGGCACGAAACAAGCGAAAGGCACAGATGTCTGACCTCTCTTGACAGGGTGGTGCTGGGGTTGGGTGGGGAGGTGGGGCCCTGAGGGGGCGGGGTGAGGGTGGGGCCGGTGGGAGGGGTGGGGGTGTGGGGGCGGAGGGTGGGGGTGGTGAGGCACTGGGGGGGTCTTGCAGCAGGGGTCACTGGGGTCATTCACCAGCTGACAGTTGGGGGGCAGGCTGGGGTACACTGCACATCTGTAATAAAGGGGGAGAAGGGGACAATGTTACACCAGAGAAAGCAGAGTTGCTTTTCCTTAGAATAAGGAAGGAGGCGGAGAAACGGACAGGCAGACACACATATCCATATACACAAGCGCGCGCACGCATACACGCTTTCACATACACACACAAAACAACGGGAGAGAGAGAGAGAGAGAGAGAGAGAGAGAGAGAGAGAGAGAGAGAGAGAGAGAGGAGAGAGAGAGAGAGAGAGAGAGAGCGAGAGAGAGAGAGAGAGAGAGAGAGAGGGGGGGGAGAGAGAGAGAGAGAGGGAGAGAGAGAGAGAGAGAGAGAGAGAGAGAGAGAGAGAGAGAGAGAGAGAGAGAGAGAGAGAGAGAGGGAGAGAGAGAGGGAGAGAGAGAGAGAGAGGGAGAGAGAGAGAGAGAGAGGGAGAGAGAGAGAGAGAGAGAGGGGTAGAGAGAGAGAGAGAGAGAAACCAGAGAGACACCGAAAAGAGCGGGAGAGAGAGAAACGGACATAATTATAGACATACAGACAAAGAGAGACAAAGAAGAAGAAGAAGAAGAAGAGAAGAAGAAGAAGAAGAAGAAGAAGAAGAAGAAGAGAGAGAGAGAGAGAGAGAGAGAGAGAGAGAGAGAGAGAGAGAGAGAGAGAGAGAGAGAGAGAGAGAGAGAGAGAGAGAGAGAGAGAGAGACAGAGAGAGGGGGAGATAAGATATAATGCATGACAAATTCCACTTTTGATAAATCAAACTGCTACAGTATAAAGCTATCCATAAATAAAAACCATAGCATTAACCCTTTCCTTCCCCGAAGAGACTGTTTTATCATAGCAAAACCCCACATGTATCACCACTGGGACAATAATTATTACATTACTTTATCATTAAAGCTTTAAAAAAAAGTGTTTTACAAATCGTCACCAAAGGCTTGACATAAATTCCCACCACCACTCCCCATCTCCTATCGTTCTCTTCCCCTTACACATTAATACACATCTGTACTGTTGC
>CM065695.1:2246566-2256566 GCA_017654935.2 Phymorhynchus buccinoides | reverse complement strand
TCTCCCCTTCCTCACCAGGCTTGGGCGTGGTCTTAGTAGGCCCTACGGTAGGAGGGTGGAGGGTGGGGCCGGAGGGGCCGGTGGGGGGATGGAGGGTGGACTGGGGGTTGGGGGTGGGGGTGGTCTTGGAGAAGTCGCAGTAGGGTCTCTGGCAGCAGGGGTTGGAGGGGTCCCGCACCAGCCAGCAGCCCGCAGGGAGGACAGGAGGGTTCTTGGGGCATCTGGAAGGAGAGGGAAGTAACAGGTGTGAGACAGAGAAACTTGAAACTTGAAAATGGTTTATTTGATCTGGGCCATATGCCCGTGTCAAAACGGAACAGAGGGGTAGAACCAGAAAAGAAAGAAAGAGGAACATAAGCCGAAAAATCAATGTACCAATAATACAATAATATATAATATAGTAGAAAAACGCACAAGGCATACATAAACATAGTTAAATAAAATAAAATAGAGCTATTAACGCATACTTACATCCATACATACATATACATATATACATACATAGGTCTAGATACATACATGCACACACACATACATACACATACACGCACACACGCACAAACACACATGCGCGCACACGCGCACACACACAATAGTAGTAGTAGTAGTAGTAGTAGTAGTAGTAGTAGTAGTAGTAGTAGTAGTAGTAGTAGTAGTAGTAGTAGTAGTAGTAGTAGTAGCAGCAGCAGCAGCAGCAACAGCAGCAGTAGTAGTAATAGAAGTAGTAGTAGTAGTAGCAGTAGTAGTAAGTAGCAGCAGCAGCAGTAGTAGTAGTAGTAGTAGTAGTAGTAGTAGTAGTAGTAGTAGTAGTAGTAGTAGTAGTAGTAGTAGTAGTAGTAGTAGTAGCAGCAGCAGCAGCAGCAACAGCAGCAGTAGTAGTAGTAGAAGTAGTAGTAGTAGCAGTAGTAGTAGTAAGCAGCAGCAGCAGCAGCAGCAGCAGTAGTAGTAGTAGTAGTAGTAGTAGTAGTAGTAGTAGTAGTAGTAGTAGTAGTAGTAGTAGTAGTAGTAGGGGAAGACGGGGTAAAAAGCGCATGGGCGGGTAAGAAGCCCACCCCAATTATCTCATGAAATGAAGCAAATTTCAGTCTCATTTTGCCCATGAGACGAGCGTTAATGTCTAGCATTCGTCTCATGGGCAAATTTGACTGAAATTTTCTTTATTTCATGAGATAATTGGGGTGGGCTTCTTACCCGCCCATGCGCTTTTTACCCCGTCTTCCCCTAGTAGCAGTAGTAGTAGCAGCAGCAGCAGTAGCAGTAGTAGTAGTAAGTAGCAGCAGCAGCAGCAGCAGTAGTAGTAGTAGTAGTAGTAGTAGTAGTAGTAGTAGTAGTAGTAGTAGTAGTAGTAGTAGTAGTAGCAGCAGCAGTAGCAGTAGTAGTAGTAGCAGTAGGGCCTACTCACATTTCAGTGCAGACGTAGTGTCCAGTCTTGCCGTCCTCACAGACACAGGTGTAGCTACACCCGTCCCTCCAGCTCTGTCCTTGCTGATAAACCCGACCGTTGTACACACACACGTCTGAAAATCACGAATAACAAACAGGAAACTACATCTCCAGTGACTGTGTAGAAAAGCATTCATGTCCACACGAACTCGTGTATGCACAACTTTTGGCGTACTGGCACAGGCTAATTGTACACATAGATATGTGATTAGTAGAGAAAAGACACAAATAGCCTACAAACACATACGTAGGCCTACATGCGCGCTCTCTCTCTCTCTCTCTCTCTCTCTCTCTCTCTCTCTCTCTCTCTCCATCTCTCCCTTCCCTTCCTCTCCTTCTTTCTCTACTAATTCATCCATCCATTCCACACACAATTAGGTATGGCAGGCCAGTTCTGTGATTCTGCCCTAGACCTAAATAGTGTCAATCGAAATGATGTCCATCTCTTACTGTCCCTCTATTTCTTTCTTCTCCGTCTTCCTCTCTCTCTCTCTCTCTCTCTCTCTCTCTCTCTCTCTCTCTCTCTCTCTCTCTCTCTCTGTCTCGCTTTGCCTAAAATTTATATCCTTGGAAAATAAAGTATAAGTTTTCAAGTTCTCTCTCTCTCTCTCTCTCTCTCTCTCTCTCTCTCTCTCTCTCTCTCTCTCTCTCTCTCTCTCTCTCTTTCTGTTTGTTTCTCTTTCTGTCCCCACCTCTCTCTCTTTCTCTCCCTGCCTCTCCCGCTCTCTCTCTCCACTCATGTATCCACCCACCCATCCACCCACCCCACCCAACCCCACCCACCCGTCCCACTCACTGTTGGGTATGGTAGGCCCCGGGGTACCGGTAGGGTTCTGGCCGGGTCCAGGAGTCAACAGATTCCCGGGGGTGGGGCCGCCAGTTCCCTGAGGGGGTGTGGGGAGGGGGGTGGCACTGCCTCCACCCACCACAGCGAGGGGAGGGGTGGGGAACAGGAACCCGGTGGAGTTGGGGGGAAGAGTGGGGATGTGGCACTGCGGCACGCGGCAGCAGAAGGGGTCAGCGGGGTCAGCCACTAACGTGCAGCCTGAAGGCAGCGCCGAGTCGTACACTGGGCACCTAGGGAGGAGAACAATGTTGTCGTTGTTATTCTCATCACCATAATCGTCGTTGTCAATGTTATTATCGTTAGTATCTTCGCTCCTTGGTCTCACAGGCCAATATATGAATCGATTTTGGTATTATGGACGTACAGGAACTGAAGAAAGAATACAGAATACACACACTTTCGTTTCCAATACCTCAGTTCGGTTTTCTTTTAAACATTTCTCGGGGACTCCAATGGTAAGAGTGAAGCCAGGTGTCTTCATTTGAAATGAGGATCTCACATTCACACCACCGTCTGATTCCGCATGCAGTGCCCACCCCTCTCTTTCTATGCCATGCCAGTGAACAGAAATAACTCACCCCACCCTTGTTTTACTAAACCCCCCCCCCTCTCTCTCTCTCTCTCGCTCTCTCTCTCTCTCTCTCTCTCTCTCTCTCTCTCTCTCTCTCTCTCTCTCTCTCTCTCTCTCTCTCTCTCTCTCTCTATCTCTGTAAATATGAGACGATACTGACCAATTCATCCCATTTTCACAGACATACTTGAAGTTATAGCCATTGTGCTTGTGTGTGTGCGCGTGCGTGTGTGCATACGTGTGCATGTGTGTGCGTGAGTGCATGCGTGTGTGCATGCGAACGTACATGCCTGTCAAGTCAAGTCAAGTCAAAATTTTATTTAAGATGGACATTGAATAAGCAAACATACATGCTTTTTTTCATCAAGCCATCTAACAAAGACAAAATGCAAACACACACGCACAATACACAAACCATATTGCTTATTTACATAATGTGCGTATATATGTGTGCGCGTGGGTACATTACCTGTCGGAACATGTGTAGAGTCCCTGCACCCCGTTTTCACAGACACACTTGTAGTCACATCCATCGTACCAGGTCTGCCCCTGGCTGTAGGTCTGGCCCTTGTACACACACACGTCTGGGGAACCAGAGAGTAAACACGATGGCTTGGAGTCAAAATTTAGATAGTCCATTGACATATTATTGGACATATTACGAAAACTAATAATTTGTAAAAAAAAAGACTGCAGAAATATAAAAAGCATAACCCCCTTTTTATATACACGTATTTACACAATGATACACAATTATTTACACAGAGATATGCTTAACCAGAGAGAATGGTTTAACGCCAGTCAACGCCCGTAAGCTTCCAAGTCAGTTTACATTCGTGGCCTCTTGGTAGTAGGTTGTAGGGTGATTGAACAAATTGAGACCCACAAAACTATACATAAATTTAAAAAAAATAAAGCTATGATTTTGATTTTCCATTCTAATGAAGAAGAACCAATGCCTGGAAGGGTGCAACAGTTTGTTTTTCCCTAATGCGTCGAAGAGCTCCAGAAAATATCAGTTGCTATGGTAACCCATTTTCAGATAAGTCCTAAGTCCTTTTTTCAGGGGTATAAACAGTCTTTGGCAGAAAATGTCAGTTGTGTGAAAACTGTCTCTTTATCAAGAAACGACTTTCTGTTTTGCCCTGAAAATGAAAATGCAAGACTGCATTTTATACATCCCGATGTTTGAAACCAACAGCCTGTGAGTGGGAATTTTGTCCTGATACCGTATAAATTGAAATTGCAAACCAAGACATTGAACGTGCGAAAGTGTTTCTGTTTCTGAATCTCAAAAAGGGCTTCTTCTGAAATGAGAAAATGAGGTACCATGGAAATGATTAATTATTAGACAACACAAACAAAGCTTGAAAAACAAAACTATTGTAATATTTCATGCATTGAATCTTCTTTACAAGCCCGAGAAATCAAAAGGATAATTATGTTGTAAATTAAATTTATTTGTTATCGCGAATTTAGTGGGTTGCATATATTGAAGTTACATTAGAGTTGTGATATTAAAAAAGAAGAAGAGGAAAAAGAGGAAAAAGAAGAAGAAGAAGAAGAAGAAGAAGAAGCCTTTGTATCAGAAACTGTACCACACCATTGTATATTTCTAGACCTTTGCTTAGAGACAGATACTTTATGTCAGCACTCATCACCAACATATGTTGGCTCTCTCTCTCTCTCTCTCTCTCTCTCTCTCTCTCTCTCTCTCTCTCTCTCTCTCTCTCTCTCTCTCTTCCCCTCTCTATCACCCACCTTTACTCACGAAATTCAGAT
Source organism: Phymorhynchus buccinoides (assembly GCA_017654935.2). Taxonomy (NCBI): domain Eukaryota; kingdom Metazoa; phylum Mollusca; class Gastropoda; order Neogastropoda; family Raphitomidae; genus Phymorhynchus; species Phymorhynchus buccinoides. Next base: position 2,251,923 of record CM065695.1, on the reverse strand, counting down.
TTGGAGTCTCTGACATTGCTAGTCATCGCTTTAGATACACAACAAGATCGTCTAACAATAATTATATTATGTCGTTTATGTTATGATGCCGATGACAATGAAATCCATTTTATGTTCTGTTGGTCAGCTTTGCATTATTTAAAGAGTTCTACAGCTTGTACAACCTAAATATAAAAACCCTTGCCGATTTAGATTGAATTTACTTTTAGCGTCAAGAAACGAAACGGTGCTGTCCAATCTAGCTCTGTTTATATACAAAGCTTTAAACAAACTGTATCAGTATCCAAGTTCTTTTTGCTTCTTATTATCATCGTCCTTATTGTCTGCTGTGTAATTATTGTACATTCAGGTCACTGTGTTTGTTGATGGTTTGTAAAATGTTTCTATTTCGATCCCCTTCACAAAGGGGCCTTGGCCTATTCTGATTAAATGTCGCATTCGCATGGGCCCTGTCTCGTCCACCTTTAGCAGTAGTGACGTGGGGTGTCAGGGTAGTCTGCACATCCACCCCGGGGCTGTGAGAGTGGAGGGTCCCGGGGGTGACGGTCTGTCCCGTGGGCACGGGGCTCCCTGTGCGCGAGGGGTCGGTGGGGGAGGGTCCACACTCGGGGACCTGGCAGCAGGGGTCGGCGGGGTTCTTCACCAGGCGGCATTCCTTGGGCAGGTCCACGTAGCGAGGACACCTGGGGCAGGAGAAGGAACAGATATTCCAGAGTCATTTTGTCAGAAGGTGCTGGCAATCTTCTAGCTTTTTACTCACATGGCTTATCATTGGTTGACATTAGCCAGCAGGAAGGGCCATTAGTAAATGAGAGCTGTACTATATATGGGTTTTCTACTGTTGGAATATCATGGTACAGCTTAGTCTTTCGTGGAAGACTATGACTCTCTAACTAGGGAGGCATTTGCACCGGCTCTGGTGCTGCAGCCAATGGGATTGGTTGGCCTTTGGGGACCTTCCCCAACGCCAGCTCTCGTCCTCACATCCCATTCGCCGATAAAGTGGGGATGTACCCTGGGCAAGGCTTCTCCGCTATGAAAATATTGTAGCCCAGCCCGCCGGAATAGCATCTGCCTCCTCTGTGTTTTGGCAGTCGTTGTGGAACCTAGTACCTCCCTGTTACGACCTTCCCTATGGAGACTCCCTCTAAAATGTGATTCATATTCTAACTGCTGAGTGTCCACCTCCCTATTAAGACCCCTCCCAACAAGACGTTTGGGGGCTTCTTTTTTTCAAGGTCTTCTGTAAGTTAAACTTCAAAACTGTGACTGTGTGTGAAAAATAAACAAACATCGTACTTTGCAGACTGACAGACAGATTCACAGATAAAGACAGAGTGTGGCTGCCCATGTGGCGGGGTAATCAAAAACGGTCACACACGTAATGTTCTAATCCCTAGCTGATGCATGATGCATTTGTATCATAGTGTTCAAGTGCTTCAGCTGTTGGTGTGATCCCTGGAGTCTTTTAGCTAGGGTACATCAACAAACAACAAACAAACAAGACAGACAGACAGACAAACAGACAGCCAGAGACAGACAGAGAGATACAGACAGACAGACAGACAGACAGACAGACAGACATAGAGATAGACAGACAGACAGACAGACAGACAGAGAGATAGAGACAGACAGACAGATAGACAGAGAGATAGAGACAGACAGACAGATAGACAGAGAGATACAGACAGACAAACAGACAGACAGACAGAGAGTGAGGCCGTCGCCTCACTTTGGACAGAGAGATACAGACAGACAGACAGAGACAGACACAGAGACAAACAGACAGACAGTGACAGACAGACAGACAGACCAGTCGCAGACAGTCACAGACAGACAGACAGACAGACAGACAGACCTCTCTTTGCACTGTGCTGTTCCAGTGAGGGCGTTGATGCAGACACAGGTGAAGGTGCAGCCATCTTGCCACGTCTGTGACTGCTGGTAGCGCACGCCCTTGTACTCACAGTACGCTGCGCACAATCAGCAACACATATACATGTACAAACATGCGCACATACCAACACGCATACACGTGATACACGCACCCATACACGAACGAACGCACCAGCAAATTCACACCAGCGATGCTTGTAAGTCAGATGTTGAATTGAACAACAACAACAAAATATATAACGTAATTTTAAAGAACAAGCCTACTGTCAATATGGAAATTTGCGCCAGAGATCTCAGTGCCTGTCAATACAAAGATGATAACCATATGCAACATAACACCATACAGCGCTCAATAAGTCTTGTGGGTGTGGGAATAGGGGTTTCTCCGTGAGATCCCACAGTAGGTGTGGGATACACCGGCTCAAATATATTGATGCCAGATAATACAACGCCAAAACTACACCACAGCACAGCATACCACACCACACCACACCACACAACCATAGCATTGACCACACCACATACACCACATACAACACAGCACAAACTACACCACACCACACATCACACACAGCACATACACACCACAGCAACACACCACACCACACCACAGCACACCATACACCACCACACTCACTTCTGGGTGTGGGAATGGCCGTCTCCCCGTGAGGCCCCACAGTGGGCGTGGGGTACACGGGCTCAAAGATCTTGATGCCAGGCACAGCCGTGGGGGTGGAGAACACCCCGGGGGCCCGGGTGGTCCTGACGTCGGGGGTGACCGTCACGCCCATGGGGGGCGGGGTGAGGGGTGGGGCGGCCCGGGGGCGGGGTGCGGGTGGGAGCCTGGGTGCCCGGGTGCCGGGTGGGCACGGGGCTGGGCACGCCGCATTTGGGCACCAGGCAGCACTGGTCGTCAGGGTCCGTCACCAGCTGACACTCCGCGGGAAGGTCTTTGGTGTCGTAGGTCAGGCATCTGCAAGGAGAACGCTGAAGGAAGCATTGAGGTGCACCCTGACGGATGAGTTTTTTTGAGCTGCAAGAAATGCGATAAGGTCATTGCGACAGCCTTTACAATTGATGTTCTGTAGTACACTGAGCTCTGGTTTTTAAGAACCTCAAAAAAAAAAACAATCGATTCCTCAAATAAGGAGATGCCGTGAGAGAGAAGCCATTTTATAAGGGAGGGTAATGCCACTCACTGTGGTTGAAGCTTTTTCTTCAGAGTAATGCAGTAAAAAAAAAAGAGGAGGTATTTCCTTTGTTGTGAGCGAAACTCCTTTTGGTAAACTGTATACAAAAAAAGGGCAATGTCTCAAAAGGCTTGTAGTGTGGACATTTCGTGGGAAACGATTTGGTCTAAACTCAGACGGCCATTAGAAAAGAGCTTCTCTTTCATTGAAAGAATTTGACTTCAGCACCTCCGCCAAGGAGGAATCGCCGATTTGACGGTTTGATTTCTAGGAAACCAGAGCAGTGAGTGTTGCGATCTAATAAAGGGTGTGTGTCCTGGTGATCTCGACGTGTTTCTTGCAAAATCTCTTCCGTCAGGGTCTACTATTAATAATGATAATAATGAACACAGTTACGACGCAATGGATGCTTTTGGGAAAGATTGTGGCGCTACGGTCAGCAAGTACTGCATTGCAAGGGGAAGACATGGAAAACAAGAGGCAAAGCCTTCAAGGCTCACTCGAACAGGCACATGTGGAACAACAACAAACAAAGATTGAGGGGGTGTCTAAAGTACAAGATTGCCAAAACTATCGTTAATGGATACAACTTAAAAAAAAGAAAAGTGCCCGTGCCGAGAATCGGACCCGGAACCATTGGCATGAGAGACAGAAGCTCTACCAATGAGCTATCGAGGCTTGCACTGTGGAATATTTTCTTAACTCATGTTGCTTGTTGAATACTCTCTAACCCACTAATCTAAAATGTTATCTGTTTACATTGTTGTTTTAAGCATCTAATTATCAAAATCATTAATGTTTGAAAACTTGCATAGACATCTATATGTGTGCAAAATTTGAACAATGCACGCTATCTCTTTCCCGAGAAAATGCCAACGGTAAAATTTAATATAGAATGGGGATGTACCCTGGGCAAGGCAATTTCACTATGAACACATTCTAACCCAGCGGATCTGAATACCCGCCGCAGCCTCCTTTATGCCATGTGGCAGACATAGTCGGACACGACTGCCGTGGAAGCCTACCGCGTGGTGCAGACGTAGAGGCCGGTGTCGGCGTTGTCACAGCGGCAGGTCTTGTCACAGCCATCCGTCCACTCCTCCCCCTGGCTGTACCGAGCGTTGTGGTACACGCAGTACGCTGCCAGCACACAGCAGTAGAAAGCAGCATGAGGCAAAATACTTCTTCTTCTTCTTCTTCTTCTGCATTCCCGGGCCATATGGCCATAATGGGAAAGGTACGTATGTGTCCGGTTTTCAGTTTTCACTGGTCTCCCCGCTGCGTCCAGCCGATTCGGAGGAGCTAACACACACAACACACACACACACACACACACACACACACACACACACACACACACACACGCACACACACACACACGCACACGCACGCACACGCACACGCACGCACGCACACGCACGCACGCGCACGCACACACACACACACACACACACACACACACACACACACACACCCACCCAAACATCACACACACACATACATCACCACCCAAACACACGCACACGCGCACGCACACACACACACACACACACACACACACACACACACACACACACACACACACACATACACACACACACACACACACACACATACACATACACATACACACACACACACATACGCACACACACACACACACACACACACACACACACACACACACACACACACATACACACATCATCTCTCTCTCTCTCTCTCTCTCTCTCTCTCTCTCTCTCTCTCTCTCTCTCTCTCAGAAACACACACAAACCAATCCTCAAAACCACCCCACTCCCACCCCTTCTCTCCGACACACACACTCTCCCTTACCCCCCAGTGCCTTACCGTGGGGGTTGGTGTTGGGTGCCAGGGTTGAAGGGTTGTTGGGGTCAGGTTTGGAGGTGGTCCCGGGGACAGGTGTCCCCGCATTGGGGTCACACTTCACCTTCTGACAGCACGGGTTGGTGAAGTCCGTCACCAGCCGACACCCGGCAGGCACCGACTCGAAAATGGGGCACCTGGAGATATGAGGCGACATGGTGATTGCTGTAACTGTTCATACAACAAACAAACAACTGCACGACAAGTGTAAAGTGACGTTATTTTATTCACAAGAGACAAAACAAAACTACTGGATATTTCGGCGAATGCGCCTTTATCAACACAGACAAAGACGAAAACAGCATCCTACGTTTGAATGTACTTTTCAGGTTAATGCATGGGGTAGGATCTTTACTTTTAACCCTTTCACCGCCACTGTAGCCG
>CM065695.1:2224066-2241566 GCA_017654935.2 Phymorhynchus buccinoides | reverse complement strand
CCCATAATAGTACTGACTGAAGCTGGGGCTGGGCAGCACAGTGGAGTGGACGGCCACCGTGGTGGGGTGTTGGAGGCCCACCCCTGTCACCTTCTCATAGGGCGCGGTGAACAGGCACTATTCTTAGTATTCTACCTTGATATTACTGCCAGTACTGCTATATACATTACTAATGATATATCCCATAATAGTACTGACTGAAGCTGGGGCTGGGCAGTGTGACGTAAGTGTCCCGCGCGACCCCTCTTTCTTTATCTTATCTACACCCCCCCCTCTCCTTTTCATTTCTCGGTCTGGCCGCCACTTTAATTGCCATCCTCCATCAAAAGAACGCCGATTAAGGCATTTGTCTCTTTGAACCCCGATTTACCTCCCCTGTCAGCATGTACCACCTACAGAGGTTATCTCCCTTTAACCCCCCCCCTTTATCTCCGTTCCCCATCACGAGATAGTGATATCAACAGTCGGCTCCCTTTGAAGACAACTATTCCTTCCCTATCACGAGCAAGATAGGAATGTCGGCGCGTGATTGTTCGGTACTAGTATGCATAAAATTATAGCATCATCTTGTGACGTGTCGACTGCTATAAACCAATGACAGGCTTTCATTGTTTGAAAGTGAAGGCTATAATTGGAGTAGTGAGAAAAAGTTTTCACACAAGACGCTGAAACGTAGCTAGAGCAACACTCACAACCAGTCATAATAAGCCCACTAGTAAGTATTATTGATGGCTGGTGATTGAGATCTGGTTTGTTTGACCCTAGTTTTGATCTAGATCCTATGTTCAATGATGAATAAGGAGTAGATAGATATGTTATTGAAAAGAAGTGGTAAACATTCTGTTCTATTTATGTGCACTGATTATTTGTGTGTGTGTGTTTTTGACTTGAACACTTTTGGTACCAGAACCAGAGTTTATGCCTACTAACCCTTTTGTCTATTTTTAGTAGGAAACCTATGGGTCGCAATCTTGCACTTAATGATACCATTCCTTTCCAGGTGTTGGATGGAGAGTGATGTTGGCTTGATCACCTTTTATGTTTTACTGATCTCAGTTTGTTAACTGAAATTCAGATTATGTGTTCTTAGTGCTATTGTACAAGGGAAGCCTTCTAGTCGGTTGGGATTCACTAATTCCCTGCTGACTGAAACCCCTTGTCTCTAAGCCATAGAGAACTACATCCACCTTCTCCTGTGATTATCAGCAGGGCATCGTGGGCCGGACGATTATACCGGACTCACAAGCACCAAGACGGGAACGTCGCCAAGACGACCCGCACCCAGAATCCGCGAGGAGACCACGCCTGAACCGTGCCATCCCGCGAAGCCATAACCGGAACGACTGGGAGCTACTCTCATCTGATGAGCAAGCCCAGCCACCCCAGCACTAGCCGATCACTACGGAGGAACTGGACAAGAGCTAAGTTTACAGAACCGCGCCAATCACTTGAACTTTCCTCCGGACAATGAAGATTAGTGACCCTTCTCGCTTGGGGCTAACCTTCTAGAAAGACAAAAGTCTTGTAAATCCTTTCGGATTTCATTGTTTTTCCATTCATATTTTGTTTTGGCGCCATTGAGCTGCTTTATTATTATTGTTGCATAATCTTATGCAGATTTTGTGAGTAAATAAAATACAAGTGTCAAATAATCCTGAACCCTTTGGTCAGACTGATGAGAGTGGGAGTCTTGTAATTTCATGTAAAACCCTACTTCTCTCTGTCTGCCATTAAGAGCAAATCAACCACTTGTATTTCTTACAATCATACGAGCCAGAACCCGGGCACAAATATAAATTTATTAGATGAAAAGGGGCCGGGAAAGTTGCTCATCTCCCATACCCTAGAGAAGTGGGCTAACGGCAAATTTTCTACTTGAAAATTTAACACACTAAAAGTCTTCCCTAGGGACTTAGCCTTTTAACCCATTACCTCGTCACAGGCAGCACAGTGGAGTGGACGGCCACCGTGGTGGGGTGTTGGAGGCCCATCCCTGTCACCTTCTCATAGGGCGCGGTGAACAGGCACTATTCTTAGTATTCTACCTTGATATTACTGCCAGTACTGCTATATACATTACTAATGATATATCCCATAATAGTACTGACTGAAGCTGGGGCTGGGCAGCACAGTGGAGTGGACGGCCACCATGGTGGGGTGTTGGAGGCCCACCCCTGTCACCTTCTCATAGGGCGCGGTGAACAGGCACTATTCTTAGTATTCTACCTTGATATTACTGCCAGTACTGCTATATACATTACTAATGATATATCCCATAATAGTACTGACTGAAGCTGGGGCTGGGCAGCACAGTGGAGTGGACGGCCACCGTGGTGGGGTGTTGGAGGCCCACCCCTGTCACCTTCTCATAGGGCGCGGTGAACAGGCACTCTGGGATCTGGCAGCACGGGTTGTTGGGGTCCTGCACCAGACGGCAGTAGGGCTTGGGGATGGCGTTAGGGTCGTAGATGATGCATCTGGATCAAACAAAATCGAGCACTTGAAAATATACACCGTGAGTGCTTTGTGTATGTGAGTGCGCGCGCGCGCGCGCGCGCGCGCGCGTGTGTGTGTGTGTGTGTGTGTGTGTGCATGTGCGCGTGTTTGTACAAGTGCATGTTTGAGTAAGTTTGTGTGCGTTTCAGTGAGAATGTGTTTTCTGTGTGTTTGATGGAATGTGTGTGGGTATGTGTGTATGTCTGTGTTCAAGAACGCGTTCACTCTCGTGCGTGCACGTACGTGCGTATGTGTCTGTTTTGCGTGTATGTCTGTTGTGCGTGTGTGTCTGTTGTGCGTGTGTGTGCATGTGAGTGTTTCAATGCTGATTGTAAAGCGCTTTGTGCTCGATACAAAGCGCTGTGAAATATCCGTTTATTATTATTATTATTATTATTATTAATGATAACTTGTTCTAGACATGTAAGCATGGTTGTAAGTACTTTTGTGGGATGCTTAATGAGTGTTATATTGAGTCATCATATTGTTCATTAATTTGTCTCTCAATCCCCCTTTTGTTTTCCTCTTTCCTTTCTTTTGTGATTGTTCCCATAATGTCACTCTTTTATTTCGTTTCTGGTTTTCTATTTTGTTCACTTTGGTTGTTAGCTTGTGAATAATGTTTCTAAATATTGAAAACAATATGTTCTGATTGGTGAGAACACACCTTCCGTCATTTGAATCCTATGTAGTGTATTGTGTACGGGTACGTTATAAGCTATATGCTTGTTGTTCCCCTGTTACCTCATTATTGTTTATAATTGGACATTATTGAATAAAAAACCGTTTAAGCCAAACTTGACACCTACAGATGTAGCACGACACCAATGTCACATTAAGCCTTTAAGCCAAACTTGACACCTACAGATGTAGCACGACACAAATGTCAGATTAAGCCTTTAAGCCAAACTTGACACCTACAGATGTAGCACGACACACATGTCACATTAAGCCTTTAAGCCAAACTTGACACCTACAGATGTAGCACGACACAAATGTCACATTAAGCCTTTAAGCCAAACTTGACACCTACAGATGTAGCACGACACACATGTCACATTAAGCCTTTAAGCCAAACTTGACACCTACAGATGTAGCACGACACCAATGTCACATTAAGCCTTTAAGCCAAACTTGACACCTACAGAATGGTACAGCACGACACCAATGTCACATTAAGCCTTTAAGCCAAACTTGACACCTACAGATGTAGCACGACACCAATGTCACATTAAGCCTTTAAGCCAAACTTGACACCTACAGATGTAGCACGACACAGATGTCACATTAAGCCTTTAAGCCAAACTTGACACCTACAGATGTAGCACGACACAGATGTCACATTAAGCCTTTAAGCCAAACTTGACACCTACAGAATGGTACAGCACGACACACATGTCACATTAAGCCTTTAAGCCAAACTTGACACCTACAGATGTAGCACGACACCAATGTCAGATTAAGCCTTTAAGCCAAACTTGACACCTACAGAATGGTGCAGCACGACACAGATGTCACATTAAGCCTTTAAGCCAAACTTGACACCTACAGATGTAGCACGACACCAATGTCAGATTAAGCCTTTAAGCCAAACTTGACACCTACAGAATGGTGCAGCACGACACAGATGTCACATTAAGCCTTTAAGCCAAACTTGACACCTACAGATGTAGCACGACACAAATGTCACATTAAGCCTTTAAGCCAAACTTGACACCTACAGATGTAGCACGACACCAATGTCACATTAAGCCTTTAAGCCAAACTTGACACCTACAGATGTAGCACGACACCAATGTCACATTAAGCCTTTAAGCCAAACTTGACACCTACAGATGTAGCACGACACCAATGTCACATTAAGCCTTTAAGCCAAACTTGACACCTACAGAATGGTACAGCACGACACCAATGTCACATTAAGCCTTTAAGCCAAACTTGACACCTACAGAATGGTACAGCACGACACCAATGTCACATTAAGCCTTTAAGCCAAACTTGACACCTACAGATGTAGCACGACACAGATGTCACATTAAGCCTTTAAGCCAAACTTGACACCTACAGATGTAGCACGACACAGATGTCACATTAAGCCTTTAAGCCAAACTTGACACCTACAGAATGGTGCAGCACGACACACATGTCACATTAAGCCTTTAAGCCAAACTTGACACCTACAGATGTAGCACGACACCAATGTCAGATTAAGCCTTTAAGCCAAACTTGACACCTACAGAATGGTGCAGCACGACACAGATGTCACATTAAGCCTTTAAGCCAAACTTGACACCTACAGATGTAGCACGACACCAATGTCACATTAAGCCTTTAAGCCAAACTTGACACCTACAGATGTAGCACGACACCAATGTCACATTAAGCCTTTAAGCCAAACTTGACACCTACAGGTGTAGCACGACACAAATGTCACATTAAGCCTTTAAGCCAAACTTGACACCTACAGATGTAGCACGACACCAATGTCACATTAAGCCTTTAAGCCAAACTTGACACCTACAGAATGGTACAGCACGACACCAATGTCACATTAAGCCTTTAAGCCAAACTTGACACCTACAGAATGGTACAGCACGACACCAATGTCACATTAAGCCTTTAAGCCAAACTTGACACCTACAGATGTAGCACGACACAGATGTCACATTAAGCCTTTAAGCCAAACTTGACACCTACAGATGTAGCACGACACAGATGTCACATTAAGCCTTTAAGCCAAACTTGACACCTACAGAATGGTGCAGCACGACACACATGTCACATTAAGCCTTTAAGCCAAACTTGACACCTACAGATGTAGCACGACACCAATGTCAGATTAAGCCTTTAAGCCAAACTTGACACCTACAGAATGGTGCAGCACGACACAGATGTCACATTAAGCCTTTAAGCCAAACTTGACACCTACAGATGTAGCACGACACAAATGTCAGATTAAGCCTTTAAGCCAAACTTGACACCTACAGAATGGTGCAGCACGACACAGATGTCACATTAAGCCTTTAAGCCAAACTTGACACCTACAGATGTAGCACGACACAAATGTCACATTAAGCCTTTAAGCCAAACTTGACACCTACAGATGTAGCACGACACCAATGTCACATTAAGCCTTTAAGCCAAACTTGACACCTACAGATGTAGCACGACACCAATGTCACATTAAGCCTTTAAGCCAAACTTGACACCTACAGGTGTAGCACGACACAAATGTCACATTAAGCCTTTAAGCCAAACTTGACACCTACAGATGTAGCACGACACACATGTCACATTAAGCCTTTAAGCCAAACTTGACACCTACAGATGTAGCACGACACCAATGTCACATTAAGCCTTTAAGCCAAACTTGACACCTACAGAATGGTACAGCACGACACCAATGTCACATTAAGCCTTTAAGCCAAACTTGACACCTACAGAATGGTGTAGCACGACACACATGTCACATTAAGCCTTTAAGCCAAACTTGACACCTACAGATGTAGCACGACACAGATGTCACATTAAGCCTTTAAGCTAAACTTGACACCTACAGATGTAGCACGACACACATGTCACATTAAGCCTTTAAGCCAAACTTGACACCTACATATGTAGCACGACACCAATGTCACATTAAGCCTTAAAGGGACACCCTGACGGATGAGGTTTTGCAAGAATCACGTCGAGGTCACCAGAAAAACAGCCTTTTCAAGGACCGCAACACTCACTTTGCTCTGGCTTTCTATAAATCAAACCCTCAAAACGGCGATTCCTCCTTGGTGGAGGTGCCGGAGAAAGAAGCCATTTTGGACGGGGTGGGTGGAGGCCACTCAAGAAAGGTTGAAGCTTTTTTTTCTTTGTAGTGCAGTAAAAACATTTGGAACTATGTCCTTTGTTGTGAGCGAAACTCCTTTAGGTAAACTGTATTAAAATAGCTAAAACATTTTTTTTAAGGCATGTATTGTTAACATTTTGTGCAAACGGTTTGGTCTGACTCAGGCGCCCACTGAGCGAATCTGGGTTCCAGCACCTCCGCCAAGGAGGAATCGCCGAACTGAAGGTTTGATTTCTAGGAAACCAGAGCAAAGTGAGTGTTGCAATCTCTGTAAAGGGTGTTTTTCTGGTCATCTCGACGTGTTGATTGCAAAAACTCATCCGTCAAGGTGTCCCTTTAATATTTAATAAACTGTCCCTTCTTGTCCTTTGCATCATTACGGTCGTACACGTTGCTGACTATCAGATAAGAAAAAGCAATTTCAACTTTGAAAATGCAATAAACTTTGAGATATTCGAGTTCAAATGGCATTTCTTGCACTTTCCCGATATTGCGTAAGTTATGGGATTTTAAAACGCATTTAAATGCACAAATCTTTATAAATTATAGAAGATATTTAGCTAAACATTAGCATGTCAGTTTTATTACAGGTTTGTTTTAAATTACGCATTTGGTTTTTGGCTACGTTGACTTTGAACAATTGATTTGGTATACCTATGTACACTATACAGCTGGGAGAAGACAATTGAACTCCCGCGAAGTGAAGCAAGTGGGGTAGTAGCCGCCAGTCGAAGGCCCTACACATTTGATATATGGACAGCTACTAGTGTGTGCTGTCGCACGCATTAAACACACACACACACGCCCCCCCCCACACACACACACATGTGCACGCACACATATACACACGTGCACACACACACACACACATACACACAGACATATATGTATATCTAGTGTGAATGAGAAACCTCAGTGATTAGCAAAGGTTTATCAAAGCAAACTGTATAATCATATTTGACACAGAAAAGTGTACACACACATGCACACACATGCACGTACACACACGCACGCACGCGCGCACACGCACACGCTCGCACACGCACACGCACGCACACGCACACACACACACACACACACACACACACACACACACACTATTGCTTCAAACGTTCTTATTCTTGTAGCATATTCTGAAGAACTCCAGTGCTATCATCCTAAACTCTGCTCTGAACTTGGTGCCAGTCAAACAGTACAGGTAGAAGTTGATGCCACAGTTGCAGTATATCAGGACATAGCTGATGTCATGGAACAACCAGTTCTGACCATACCGAACAGGGTCACCCCAGTCCACATGCTTTTCCATCACGTTATAGACAGTGACCGGTGTGGTCAGGAGAACAAAACACAGATTGGCAGCAACCAAGGTGACGGTCAATGAATACATTTTATGTGGTCTGGAATCCTGGCTGGTTTGTTCTTCAGAAAGACGTGTTCTTGCTCTGACAGATCTGACCAGTGACCACAACAGAACACTGTTGCTTACAGCCAGCGACAGGAAAGGGAGAACACAAATTAAAGCTAGGCGTATCCACGACCAGAAGAACTGATAAACGAAATCGGTATGTAACACCCCCGGTTGATGCACAGTCAGCGGCAACCGCGCAGCGCCCGTCCCTAATATCAGACCCATAGGCGTAGTGACAGTTAATCAGAATGTGAACGACAACCAAGATAACTGCAGTTGCTCGTGATTTTCTCTTGGTCCACACAGCATTGGCACGAAGTGGCCACAGCACAGAGGCAGCTCTGAGCGTGGTGAGTGACACCAGCATCCATGGTGACAGAGACATAGAAGCGTAATACGTCAGTCTGTCCAGTTTACACTGCCAGGAACCACCATCCATGAAGTTCACTACACGCCATTTCCTGCGCAGCCAATGTTGCAAGAGGTCGGTCAGCCCCAACTGGTCAGACAGGGCCAGAACTACGAAGAAAACACTGGACGTGGATGAAGGAAGACGCAGCATGATCAGAATGATCATAAAATTTCCAAACAAGCCAAACACGAGCGCAATAGGATCGGCGATTTCTCTGAGGAGAGCTACAGCCTCACGGTAGGGCTGCACCAGAGAAGTCCACGTTGCCTGCAAGTCCACATCGGAGGACTCGTCAAAAAACAGCAACGTAGAAGAAGAGGGCGGACTCGGTTCGGTCATTGTGATGTATAATTTATCTTCATTTTATGTCACAGAAATAGTAGGAAAAAGTAATGTTGTATTCTGTTTATGTATTTCTATAGTTGTATTATATGCACATCTATGCAACTACACGTACATAAATAAATGGGTGGCGCGCCTCTGGCTGTGACACACTCTCCATGTGGGAGCAACCCGAATTTCACAGAGACGCCTCTGTGACAATAAAGTATCAAATACCAAATGCATTTACATTGCATTCTATACATAGAAATAGTATTTCACTCCTGGCCTCACTATTTCAGTCATAGCTTCTGGGCCACCCAGTGGCGTTAATCCCAGACCGCTCTTTCTGAGTGCCAGCTCATTGTAACACCCCTGTTGATGAGGCCATAGACTCCAAGACAGCAATCCATAAGGAACACATCGCTGTTAGGGCATCATTAGGCAACCATCAGAGGAGACATTGCACTTCTGCTGAGTCATTTCTGTAGAATTCAGTGGAGCCTGTGTTGATCCAGCACATACAGGACACCATCCAGTGACCCTCTTTCTTCAGACAGTTCAGTTCAGTGGTTTATTTAACGTCTGTTCGTCGTAGATGATATTAGACAAAATATAAAATATGAATTACAAAATATAAAGGTAATCTCTATCGAACAAAATGTTAACATAAGTAATCAATGAAATAACACAATTAACTTATTAAAGCAAAGAACATCACCTGACAGTAACGGCATAGACAGATCATAATGCTTCTTTGTTTTCATGATGCTGTATTTACAAGTAATACAACGCAGACTGTAATACTGAAATAAATAAGTCATAAACATTCAAAGTACAAAAGAACTGCAGAAGTATCAACAGCGAAAGTCTGTATGCCAGTGAACTTAGGTCTCCAATTTTCCTTGTTGTAAGTTTGACTGGAATAAGATGCTGTTTTCTACAAATCTGAAATGACAAGGAAACATTAGCCTTTGTAAACCCAATAAAAAAACCGCAGTTCTTGTCTGTACTGCATGCGTAAATGGTATTTGTACATGCAGGGACAACCATATATCTTGTAACTGTTATGTGTTTTTACACGACCCATACCCATACATTTGTAATTTCGTTTTAGCGGCCAGTGCTGTTAGCATGGTGACATCATTGCCTTATCATAAAAGCTGTCTACAGTCTGAACATGTTTCACTAGTCCCATTTCATTAAAGACGTCTCTTCAGATTGAAAACCTGAATGATAAACAAATGATTGTAACAAAGGGCTTAAAACGTCTGCTTTAATTAAACGATAAATTGCTTTAATACTTGACAAAGACAACTGTTGAAAACTTCCATTGAATTAACACAAAATAGAACAGCCACTTTCAAAGATACAATTTCAAACTTATGAACCCTGACTTTGTAAACGTGCATAGGTATGATGTGCTGTTTGTGCCACGGAAAGTGGGCATATGCCCATTTTTGAAGCAATTTGAGAGAAGTGGGGACTTTTACAACCATCATGTATGGGTTTTCAAATAAGAAATAACCAGAGTTTATCACTTAGCTTTGAAAGTGAAATGAAGCATGAAACATCCCCACGTACACTGGGTGTGTTGACAGTGAAGCTATAGTCATTCAGCCTATTGGAAGGTGGCAGAAAACATGAAGAGATGACTGTGGGCAGGACGGTCCCAACACTGGTGATATTATGAATTTAACCCAATATGATGGCACTTACTACCTAAGTAGTATAGGCCCGGCCAGCCTTTTTGTGCCAATCAGTGCAATAAGTTAATGATCTAATAACTTGTTTTGGAGTCAGGATACACAATCAGCTATAATGGGTTGCTGTAGGTTGATATGACAAGCAAATTAATGCAGTCAAAACTTTGTTGCATGGCTAAGTGCACTGCTGCTGACACTGGATGCAAAATCTGAAGCAAAATCGTTGGTTTAGTTGGTACAAAGCGCGTTCACCCAATTCAGGGAACAATACAAACATATAATTTAAAGTATTTCTTGTTGGATGGCAAGCACGCTTTCCAAGGTACACAATATGGCCCAACATGCCTCATGATGAGAACTTCAAACAAAGAAAGGCACCAGGTCCCAGACAAAGTGAGGAGTCTCTTCTTACTGGAGTGGCTGGCAAAATGCAAGGCATGCCCTGTCAATAGAAACAACACAAAAAACAAACAAACACCGATAAAACGTATACAACTCTGATGAGCAGAGATGAGCAGCAACAGCTATTGGCCAAGACGCACCATTATCTTCCCAGGTTCAGACTGAAGGGGACGTTACAGATGGCGTGGAATGAGAAATTGCTCATGAAATGTATTGAATACTGTTGCTGAGGTGCCTGCATATTGACTGAAAACGAACGCAACATCAAATTATTCTTGCATTCTGCAGAATATTTGTTCTGTAAGCTGACTTATTTGCAATATTGGTGAGCAACAGCTTGTGATTATCTGGACTGCCTTATTATCAGGCTAGAAGGGCTGCACACCGCCAATCAACCCATGCAAGTCATCAGCAAATCTAATCTAATCATCAGGGCCTTTGAAATGGGATCCAGGAAGACGACTTCCAAAGCTGTACAGAGGTGGGTTTTTTTTCTGCATCAGCTGGATAGCTGAAAGACATGACTCTGACTGAATCTCAAGATCATGTCTTGCAAACAAACAACTGAGAACACAATGTAAAGAGAACAGAGATTCCAGGCGCCTGTGTCTGGCCTTGACACTGATGGCTTGGAGGAAGCGCACGAAGAAGTTGAGACAAGCATTGCATGCTCTTTACATAGTTATAAGCAGAACAACAAGCTTTGCTGTCTCAGTAAGCGACATTGGCATTCAGTCACACGTCGTGAGTTCATCTCACCGGCGTGGTGACTGAACTCCAAGTCTCCACCGTCAGTGTGCAAGAGCTGAGGACGCTTGGCGAAAGCTACGAGTGAGTAGAAACTGTATGGGTTGAGAGAATAAGTTTACATTTTCTTCATAGTGACATTGACATTATTATGGTGCTGGTCGCTCACTTCCACGTGGCGTTACCCAGCAACTGTGGATGGAAGCTGAGAGAAAAAAGGCTATTCTAGTCCACATTGTCATGTAAAAGGTTTAGATGGAACCATACATTCTTCATCTGCAGGCAGCTTTCTATTCCGGATTAAAAGTGACACAGTATTCTATACGAGTATTTCTGGACACATTGGGATGTGTTTTGTGCAGCATAACCATCATTTCTGTGAGCTCGAGGATGACGACACTTCTCAGTATGTTTTAGTATTGTCTTTGCAGTGCATGGTGTAAAGAATGCTGTCAATGTATATAGTTAGTTCAAGCACTGGGGTCAATAGCATGATCATAGAGACAGTGCCACCGACCAGATACACATTTTCTTCACTTTCAGTTACTTTCAGCTCCATACTTATCAGTGTATAGTACATAGTAAGGAGGCGGGCCCACTTTCATCTCTACAATCTTGGGATGGAACATGGAAGAGAAGTAGGTGTCCAATGCGTATCATGGCCTCCCATTCCAGCTGTTAGTCAGTACATATGGATTTTGCGCATGCATTCTTGATACTGTTGCGGCCTAGCAGTGTGCGTATGTGTGAAACCACTTCACAGCACTGGACAAGCTGCCAATACCAGTACATGTGATACATTATTGTGTATTCCTTCTCTGTTCGTCCCTACAGTCACTGAATAATCCTATTCCGGTTACGGTACGAACAAACTTTTATTTTAATTTTTATTGAACATTTGTTTTCCATTTTACAAATTTGATGAAGACAAAGACACACACACACACACCTACACACAGTGACATAATAGTTATAAGAAACATTACGACTATGGTAGAAATTCCATCTCTATCATAACTGTCACCAATATAATGATAACACAAACCATAAATGATTAAATCAGGGGTGAGTACAGGGGGTAAAAGTATAAGTGGGTAAGGGTACATGTATAGAGTTATAAATCATCAAAATTGCAAAGTTTAGGCTCCCCCCAAGAAGAGCAGAAAGTATACACAGTGACAACCCCCCCCCCCCCCCCTGCACACCCTACACCCACCCACACACACACACACACACAATCTGTACCATATACACTCATGAATACTACATTATCTTCTAAGCTAGATCCCTCCCTCCCAAACCCTACCCTTAGGTGGGGTACATCTATAGGGTTACTCAGCTGAAAAGAAATGAGAGAGAGAAAAAAAGAAGAAAAAAAGTCAACTAGTACTAGCAGTAGAATATTAATGATTATGCATTTATATTGACAAAACATTAGGTGCCGGCCACAACCTATTGAGAGAAAAGAAGAAAAAATAAGCCCCCAAAAACAGAATAATGAGCAGCATCTTATTTAACACCAAATCAACATTACACATAAAAAGGATTATACAAATATTGAAATAAATCATGTCAGTTTTGCAAAAGCAGGACAAACCAAATGGTGAATTTATGAAATTACTTCAAGATATGGAAACCAATGTTCTTCAAACTGTCTTGCAGTATAATTTAGAATGGATGAGTATTTTTCTATATTGTGTCTATATTTTAAAATGGCAACAAAAGCCTGCAGGTTAGGGTTGCATTTATAAATATAAAATTTAGCCAACAGAAATATGAGGTCTATAACTTTGTCTGTCTTTGTATTTTGTTTAACACCAAATAAAATCAACTCCTTGCTTATTTCCATGTTGTGGCAGTGTAGGCATTTATCTTTTAACATATTGTTTAGTTCATTCCAAAAGCTGCAACCAACATCACAGTCATACAACATGTGTGGAATTGACTGTTCTTCCTGATTACAGAAATTGCATGTCGGGGAATCAATAATTTTAAGCAAAAACAAATACCTCTGTGTTGGAAGCAATCTATGTAAAAGTCTAGTCTGGAACCATCTCAGTTGGACATCTGCTGTGGTCTTAAAGCAGTGAGAAAAGATTAATTTCCAACTGAGATTGTCAAACATATTGTTCCATTTAGAGACAGCAGTAGGAACAACATTACTATCATTTAAAACGTTTTGAACACATTTATTGCCCTTTTTAATAATAAACAAAGCTTTCTGATCTAATATTTTGTACCTGTTTGTAAGAATAACATTTAATTTTCTTCCATATGATCGAACAGCATTCATAATACCTTCGTACAAAAGAAAGTTAGTTCTAATACCAGGAAACTGTGACAAAAATTCCTGATAGGACATAAAATTGCCATTATTATTTATTTAATTGTTTTACAAAAAGAACATTATGAGTGTTCCACTCTTGTACAAATATAACCTTTTTATTCCTTACAATGTTTGCATTATAGTGGATACATTCAGCCATAAACTCATGAACTGAAGTAGATTGACATTTTAAGCACAGTTTTTTGTAATGTCTCATGACATCTTTCCAAAATGGATTTTGTACACTCTGCATAACAACATTTCCATATTCTGCACCAAACTTACTGATGCTATTCAACATAGGAAACATGTTTATAGTAAAACTTTTCCAATCGGACTCATCACTTGTAACTAGAAGTCTTCGTAACCAACTGACTTTTACAGAAGACAAAAAACTCCTCACATTAAGCATTTTTAAACCACCAGCACCATACTCTTTTTCAATTACAGACTTTTTAATTTTACTTTTTTTACCATTCCATAAAAATATGTACATTTCTTTTTCTAAGGCATTGATCTAAAGTCGTCAGGGGGGTCTGACAGGTTGATCAATAGATGCATACGAAAAAAATTCTATTGGAATTCAGTTGGTATGTAGCATACCATACACACACACACACACACACACACACGCGCGCGCGCACACGCGCGCGCGCACACGCGCACACGCACACACGCACACACGCACACACGCACGCACGCACACGCACGCACGCACGCACACGCACACACGCACGCACGCACGCACGCACGCACGCGCACGCACGCACACACGCACGCACGCACGCACGCACACACACACACACACACACACACACACACACACACACACACACACACAAGAAAAAAGACGTGAGTGAGAAAGTTCACGGGAAGGTTTATATGTGGTTAATCAATACATATTTTGCAAGAAAGTATGTGAAGGTACTGTTGTTATGATTATCTAATTAACTTTCGTGGATCGACCTCCATCTTTACACTAATTACAAAGTTAGTTTTTAGTAACAATTAAGAAGCGAGAACATTCGAAGCTCCACTGATGGAATTAAGAAAAAAGAAAGTAGATGGCATCATAATCAGATCGAAAGCAAGATGTGCTTCGCAGGGAGAAAAAGTAAATAAATATTTTTGTAATATAGAGAAGAGACATTTCATTAGTAGACGAATGTTAAAACGAATTACTGAAAATGGGAATGTTTTATCCCAAACGGACGACATTTTAAAAGAAACGAGACTATATTACCAAAATCTTTACACAGAACGAAAGGTAAAAGAAGTTAATATCAGCAACTATGTAGTAAATCTACCAAAACTAAGGGAAGACGAAGCTAAAGAATTAGAAGGATTAATTACAATGGAAGAAGCTACTGATGTTTTACGTGAAATGAAAAATGATAAAAGCCCAGGGACAGATGGGATTACTGTTAATTTCTATACATTCTTTTGGAAACACATAGGAGACTTCGTAGTTAGGTCTTTAAACGAAGGCTTTTTAAAGGATGAGCTGTCGGTAACACAGAGGGAGGGTATTATAACTTGTTTACCAAAAGGAGATAAAGCTAGAGAATACTTGGATAATTGGCGACCAATATCATTGTTAAATGTTTCGTATAAAATAGGTACCACTTGTATAGCGAACAGAATAAAAACAGTGCTTTCTAAATTAATAAATGAAGATCAAACAGGATTTATTCCAGGTAGATACATAGGCGATAATATAAGAATAATCTACGACATTATGCATTATTTAGAAATAAAATCTCTTCCAGGTCTCTTAGTTTCGATCGATTTCGAAAAAGCGTTTGATTCCATAAACTGGCAATACATGAATGAAGTTTTACAAACGTTTGGATTTGGAGAAGACTTGCGTAGATGAATTTCAGCTTTTTACCAGAACATAAGGTCTTGTGCTATAGTCAACGGGAAAGTCTCACAGAGTGTAGAAATAAAAAGAGGTTGTCGTCAGGGAGACCCAATTTCACCATATCGTTTTATCATATGTTCAGAAATTCTAGCATGTAAAATAAGAGAAGACGATGACATGAAGGGTATTAATATATTAGATAAAGAGTATAAAATTAGTCAGTTTGCAGACGACACAACATTCACACTTAATGGTGACAAAGAATCATATCAGAATAACAGGCTAGTAAGCAAACTTCAAAATGATGCTCGAAATGTTTTTAACTGGACTCAATTAAATCACATGTCAATTAATGCCAATAAAACGAAATTCATGTACGTATCAACCCGACAAAAAAGACAAAAGATGAACTCCCAATTTCCACCACTATTTATTTGCAACAACAAAATTGAAGAAGTTGATTCACATAAAACATTAGGTGTTGTCATTGACAAAGATCTGTTCTTGGACAGACCATATACAGTCTTTAGGGAAAGGTCTGTCTAGACAAATACTCCAGCTATCTAAGATTAAACATTTCCTTGATAACCATTCTCGTAAACTCTTCTTTCATGCTCACATACTCTCAATGATCGATTATGCTTCAACATTATGGGATAGCTGTAGTGATACCAATTTAAAGATTATCAATCGTATGTACAAAAAAGCAATTAAAATAATTTTATTAAAATCAAGTTCACTTACCTATGAAGACTACAAACAACTGGATATACTAACTTTTCAAGACAGACTTTTCCTCAAAAAGGCAATCTGCATGCATACTATTGTGAACGGAAATGCTCCAAAAAAGATAACAGATACATTTACGACAAACACAAGCAGACACACCCATTTACTCTCATTCCCTCGACCAAATAATAATCTATTCAAATCTAGTCTCCTCTATTCGGGTGGAGATTTATGGAACAAACTACCCTCCATTTTAAAAAACATGAAAAACAAGAACTACTTCAAGAAAAAAATGAAAATGTATCTCTTTAACAGGACATAATTGATAACTTTATTCCAATTATTTGAAATAATGGAAACGTAGCCTACATAACATATTTTGGTAAGTAAATGTGATGTTTTAAATGTTTCGTTGTTGATGTTGATGTATATATTGTACATAATATGCTATTCGCCCAGTCCCCATCCTTCTTCCTGTTTTTTTGGAATATTTGCTTGTTTCTTTAATTAATTGTTTACTTGTATATTTTCCTTTTCTTGTTGTTCGCGACTTTGGAATGTTTAGTTCTTTATTTTTTCTTTACATCATTTTTTATGGATGGCTTGTTGAAAAAAAGCATGTTTTGCTTATACAATGTTCCCATCTGGAAATAAAATTTTGACTTGACTTGACACACACACACACACACACACACACGCGCACGCACGCACACGCACGCACACACACACACACACACACACACACACACACACACACACACACACACACACACACACACACACACACACACACACACACACACACACACACACACAATGTGTTTGCAACGGTCACAATGAAGAGGTAGACCTGACCTGATGGAGTAGACATTAGAAGCTTTCAAGCTTACTTTGTTTGTCGACTTGTGTTTGTCTGTCCCTCTGCCTCTCTGTCTGTGCATATGCACGTGCATGTAGGCTAAGTATCCGTATCAATGTAAACCACACTATGGCATGGTGTACGACTTGGAATTAATAATACGAAACACTCGCTTCTTTAGCAACTTTAGTTACTTCCTTAAGTACCAATGATTGATTGATTTCAGTCAGTAATTACACCCATATACGAATCGGACAAAGCTCACGAAGATCTTACTGCGTGATTTATTACTTTTTGTGTGCGAAATTACACTCAGCATGGGATCAACACGGGAGTCGTTCGTTCAACTTCTGCTTCCACCTCTCTCTCTCTCTCTCTCTCTCTCTCTC
>CM065695.1:2216566-2219066 GCA_017654935.2 Phymorhynchus buccinoides | reverse complement strand
AACTTACCCAGGTAGAGAAAAGATTTCGTCTGCAATATTGGGGATTCCTCCGTGACATGCAGAAAATAGGGCCTGTCCTTACCTCCCAATATGAAGAACATAGGGTAATTAGATACCAGACCCTCATTTGATGCCTTTCAGTGACATGGGTGTCAAATCATTGTGGTACCAAGAGGCGACAGTGGCGATGAAAGGGTTTTAAAGGTGGACCCTGACGGATGAGTTTTTTGCAAGAAACACTTCGAGATCACCAGAAAGACAGGCTTTTCAAGGATCGAAACACTCACTTTGCTCTGGTTTCCTAGAAATTAAACCGTCAAAACGGCGATTCCTCCTTGGCGGAGATGCCGGAGAAGAGTAGCCATTTTGGATGGGTTGGGTGGAGGTCACTCATTGCGGCTGAAGCGTTTTCTTTTCTTGTAGTGCAGAAAAAAAAGGAGCTATTTCCTTTGTTGTGAGCGAAACTCCTTTAGATAAACTGTATAAAATTTCATTTCATTTTGTATTGCGAAAAATATTGTGCAAACGATTTGGCGGCTATTGGAAAAGAGACGGCACATGCCTTCTCTTTGGGTGAAAGAATTTGACTTCCAGCACCTCCGCCAAGGAGGAATCGCCGATTTGACAGTTTGATTTCTAGGAAACCAGAGCAAAGTGAGTGTTGCAATCTCTGCAAAGGGTGTTTTCATGGTGATATCGACGTGTTTCTTACAAAAACGCATCCGTCAGGGTGCCCCTTTAAAGAAAATACGCATTCCTTGGTTCATACCTGGCTCTGCACCTGTACCGCCCAGTGGCACCGTCCATGCACTCACAGGACAGGTCACAGCCGTCAGACCACCGCTGACTCTGCACGTAGACCTGACCCTTGTACAGACAGCCCGCTGGAACAACAGGAACAGGAAGCAGCACTCAGTTGTGCGTCACGGCTATTAAAGACCCACCAGATCACGTGTCAAAATCACGGGTTTCATGCGTTTTCCCTCTTATAGCTGGTAAGAAATCGTGTTTTGACCAGGTTTGGATCCCATAAAAATGCCCCCAAATTCAAAGCGAAACATCATTTTAAAGAGAAGCCTCAATTTGAAATTGGTGGCAGCTACCCCAAAAAACCC
This sequence comes from Phymorhynchus buccinoides, assembly GCA_017654935.2. Taxonomy (NCBI): domain Eukaryota; kingdom Metazoa; phylum Mollusca; class Gastropoda; order Neogastropoda; family Raphitomidae; genus Phymorhynchus; species Phymorhynchus buccinoides. The sequence goes on along the minus strand of CM065695.1, from coordinate 2,217,951 downwards.
AAGGGACTTAATCGTGGTGTGTCAGTGTGTCTTTAAGGAGAACAGTTACAACTTCGTCCAGTTCAGTCAGTTAGCTTACGTTTTGACACATTCCGGCTTGTAGATGCTGCACCTGAGTCATATTTTCGATCCATTAATAGAATCGATCAATCCGAAAGCGGTTTAACGAAACCGTTTACGGTTTTCTCATGAATATTCATCAGAAAATGGCTGCAAACAAGTTATACGTCACCAATCTCGTCCATACCCCATTGAATTTCGTCCAGGCATGCCATGCAATCTCGTCCAAAGACAAAGAGCAAAGCGCAGTGACTCGTAGTTTGAAATACAGTAATAGAATAGCTGGATATGTGTTTACTTTCTTCTTTAAACAAAATGAAGGTAATGTGCGTGATGGGAACACAAAACAAAAGGCCTCCAGTACATTTGATCAAGAGGGTCACCAATCCACTGCGGCACCTGTAAGCCCCTCAGTAGTGAGACATTGGACGAAATTGCATGGATGCTTGTATTTTTATAATACAAATTTGTCCACTTGATTTATCATAAATATATTAATCTAAATTTTAAAAAACTGTGCCTTTTGAAAAGGTATCATCTCAAAATACGTGCATAATGAAATCATACATGTTGTTGTGAAAACAAAGGAATGTTGACAATTGTTTGTAGGCACCTGTTTCCGCGTGATTTACAGCGTTATGGTATGTCTTCAGGCAGTTGTTAAGATTTAGATGTTCATGCAGATCACACACACATGATTGTTGTGAATAAACTAACGAATACACAGTTTTTATAATTGGGATTCCCTTTAGGGTTTACAACAGCTATGTGTGTTTATTATCCTTTAGAATAGATACAGCACAATTTGAAAGTGAGTAACCATGCAAACTGGACGGCATTGCTTGGTGGGCGGATTTGTCACACCCTACTATGCGTGTTTTAGATCATTTACCTGGCAGCGTTCAAAGCATTTGGGTTATAATCTGACTGCCCTTTCGCGGGCTGCTTGCTGTGAGCAACGGTAGGCTTAGAACTCGAAGGTGTCCTAGAGTAGCAGGCATGTCAGAGGTCCGCCCTCCCCATCCATACTTTCCCCAGTCAACATCTATAGCAATGGAGGGAGGAAGTTTACAGTTTAACCTAGTCATTATGGCGCAGGCACGACGTGTGGTTATGGGGGGGGGGGGGGGATATAGTAGAAATATACAGTGGAGCTTACAAGGGGATGATACTACACGTATCTGTATTATTACAAAAAATCGTGACTTTACTGGTTTTTGCACTGCCTCCGGGCATTGCCTCCAGTATTGTTCAATACTGCCATGGGGTTAACAGTGTATCCTAGCAACCAGTAGCATATTAGCAGCACATGTGCTCGCCACCTT
>CM065695.1:2196566-2206566 GCA_017654935.2 Phymorhynchus buccinoides | reverse complement strand
CAAAAGATCGAGCAAAGGTAAGATCAGTAAAAGTATGGATTTCTGTCACTGATTTATTTTCTTGTTGGACGTGTGTATCCATGCATACGCGGACGCATGTGCAGTTTATGCATGTGTTTTTATTCTTGTGTGAGTGGCATGGGTGTGTGGGGGGGAGGGGAGGGGGGGGGATGGAAAAGTGTAGGAAAGAGTGCGATTCTCTGGTAATAACTCATTGTCTTGCTTTACATAACCGCAACACTGAGTGATAGATAATGTGGGTTTGTTGGTATAATGTTCTGAAATAAAATACTATTTTGGTAGGCCTGCAAAAGAGCAAATTTGTATTGCTTATTCAATGTATCTTCTGAAAATAAACATTTTGACTTTGACTTTGACCGGTCATACCAATGTGTGTGTGTGTGTGTGTGTGTGTGTGTGTGTGTGTGTGTGTGTGTGTGTGTGTGTGTGTGTGTGTGTGTGTGTGTGTGTGTGTGTGTGTGCGTGCGTGTGTGCGTGCGTGCGTGTGTGCGCGCGTGTGCGTGCGTGCATGTGCGTGCGCGTGTGTGTTGCTAGTTGTAATACTGCATTGCGACTTAAAGACAGGTACTCACAGTATCCAAGAGTCAGGGAATTCGAAGCTGAAGAAAAGAAAACAAGGAGACCAATTAATAATGAACTTCACATGAAACAGAATGATATAGTTAATGTTTTGTTGATAAGATATTCACACATTACCGCACAAGCCTACATCTGTTTCTATCAGCTTTAAATCTAATCTATTTGTTTGTTAGTCCATTCGTTTGTATGTCCGTCTGTTTGCATACGGTCATGCACACAAATAGATAGGCATAGCAGCTGTAGTGTATTCGCATACGCCCTCATTCATACACTTGCGTGAGCTCATAACAGAACATGCGTGCAATACACACACACACACACACACACACACACACACACACACACACACACACACACACACACACACACACACAGGCTATATATGACCCAGCACTACGAAATGAACATTAAGTGTCAAACTGACCATTCTCAGCAAATTGTACATTTGGAAACTGCAGACAATGCTCGTTCTAATAATACAAGGACCATTCTTATATATTTTTCTGTTCCAGAGTTATGAGCATTTAATGTTAGTAGGGTGAGCGTCGGCCATTTTGAGAAAACACAATCTAAAGTCTAGCCTAGCTGAAGAAAATGCATTAACCTACTCGTTTTAAAACACGCATAAGACCATTAAGAGACCATATTAAAGATTATCCTTTATAAACATGAACAATAAGATGTTAGAGAACACAAAAATACCCATATATCAGAATTGACAAGAACTTAATTTTTGAAGCCAATTGTGAGAAGCTAGCCCAGCGACTTAATGTCCCTTTCGTGGTGCTGGGTCACATATAGTATACACATAGTCACGCAGAGACAGCAATAAGATTAATGTTAAATACAGTTGAATCCGCGCTATTGCTTTCAGTTGTGTGTGAGCCCTCAAAGTGAACACTCCCCCACATGAAAACAGACAGACAGAAGGCAGTCACACAGACAAATATACCAACATACCAATATTGGTGTGTTAGTATGACATTTTCATTTTTGTTTTTAAAACAGAGTTGGTTTTGGTTGTTGTTCTTGTTAACTTTCTTAAAAGCTTTTATGATGTGTAAATGCATCACTCATACAATAATAGCAGTGTAATTGTCATGCTAATCATTTACAATATTATAGTCGTCTAAAAACACTTAAAGTGAAAAGGCTTTAAATTAAACCCAAAACAAAATGAAACAACAAATTCGAACAAGACAAGCACAGACAAACAGACACACACTGAGTATATTGCACGCATATTATCCACATGTAAGTTGAGCCTAGCTTGTGTACACCCAACTACAGACACTGAGACAGACAGACAGACAGAGACACACACATACAGAGACAGACAGACAGAGAGACAGATAGAACCACATACATAAAGCCGGCGACAGACTATGCGACTGCCTCATATGACTCGATCATGTCGTGACGTAGACCAAATTTTGTTTCCAGCACAGAAGAGGTCACAAGCCATCTGACTCGATCAGACTCGATCAGTGAAATTTAGAACCCGCCCTATTCGGCCCTGTCACCTGACTGGGCCCGACTGAGTCAGACTGATCGAGTTAGATGGTATGCAAATGAGGTGAAACGTCACGACCTGATCGAGTCGCATGAGACAGTCACATAGTCTGTCGCCGGCTTAAGACCAATGTCGACGTACAGCAGAACCCGCAGTATCGTTTGCAGTTCTGCTGGGCCCAGCTGGTGTAGACCCCTCCGCAGGACGACACCCCGTAGGTGGCACAGTCCGTTAGCTGGTCGTCGCAGGGAGGGGACGGGGTGGTGTGCAGAGCTGTCACCACACACAATACAAATCGCTAAAGATACACTGACGCACCACGATTAAGTCCCTAGGGTTTTTTTCTGGGTAGCTGTGACCCACATACAGATGTCCCAAACTTCAAATTGAGGCTGCTCTTTAAAATGATATTTCGGTTTGAATTTGGGGGCATTTGCATGGGAGTCAGACCTGGTCAAAACAAGATCTTTTTCCAGCTATAAGAGGGATAACACGTGCAACCCGTGATTTTGGCACGTGATCTGGTGGGTCCTTAAAAGGTCACTGCAGCATTGATAGTAAATGTATACAGTCAAAAAAGTTTTACTTACTGTTTCAGATCAGAATGTTACGTACATCTTAGAGAAATGACAGTTTTAAAGAAGTACAAAAGGGAGATTTTGACAATGTTCATCTGATGTACGGATGGTAGGCCTAACGATTTAATGACGGATGCCTGTTTCTTTCTCACTTGCCCATTCTGTCATCGTTGCTTTCTTTTCTCTGCCTGTGTTCGTGAAAGTTCCTTTAACGTCCTCCGGCCTGGAACAGGCACTTATGGGACATTAATAACTCTACAAATAGTGGGACGATCCTGGATGTACTGCAATGCCAGAAAAGTTACGAATTGTTAACAGATACAGAATGTGTTCTGTTTGTGTTCCTGTTTCTGGTGTGTTTAGAGCCCTTGTTAGTCCACGTGCGGCGTGCGTGCCTCCGGCGTCACATGCGGACATCCCTATAAATGCTACCACCCCTATTAATGGTATCACCCAAGGAATGGCTTAACCCGGGAACTAAATCGTGAGGGGACTTGCGTGCCGCTCGGCGACACAGTTGTCGTTGTTGTCTTTGTTTGTTTTGCTGGAGATGTGCTGAGCTGCTCAGCGTGGTTGAGTGAAGCGTTTGTATTGGTTGTGGGACTGACCACTGAGTGCACTGACCACTAACAACCTGACCACAATACATGAAGAACACAGAGGAGAAGTGGAAGAAGAAGAATGATGATGATGAGGAGGAGGATAAGAAGAGGAGGAGGAGGAGGAAGAGGAGGATAAGAAGAAGAAGAATGAGGAGGAGGAGGAGGAGGAGGAGGAGGAGAGGAGGAAGGAGGAGGAGGAGAGGAGGAGGAGGAGGAGGAGAAGGAAGAAAGAAGAAGAAGAAGAAGAAGAAGAAGAAGAAGAAGAAGAAGAAGAAGAAGAAGAAGAAGAAGAAGAAGAAGAAGAATGAGGAGGAGGAGGAGGAAGAGGAGGGGGAGGAGGAAGAGGAGGAGAAGAAGAAGAGGAACCACAACACGAGAACAATACAATCCATAACATAAATAACAATATTATCGCTACACACGTTGGCAGAATCCGCAGTATCGCTGGCAGTTGACCTGGGACCAGGCGGCGTAGGTCTTGCAGACGGCGGGGCCGTACCCTGGGCAGTTGACCTTGTCCTGGCAAGGGTCAGGCCCCTCGGTGCCGGAGGGCTTGGACGAGATGGAGTTGTGCACTGGAACACGGCACAGACAACGCGTTGACAGCTGCATGATCATGGGGAATCAACGGCTTTGGTAGTATGCGTCGGACACAGAAATACAGATGTTTAAATCGATGGCTTGGAGTCAAAACGGACTATCTTTAGATAGTCCATTGACGTATTATTGAACTTATTACGAAAACTAATAACTTGTATTAAAAAAGACTGCATAAATATTTTTAAAAAACACGTAACTCCCTTTTACTATCATTCGCAGTCTTTTTTAATACAAGTTCTTAGTTTTTGCAATAGTTCAATGGACTATTTAAAGATAGTCCGTTTTGACTCCAAGCCATCAATTATTCGTGTACGGCGGACTAACACATACAGTGAACATAACTAGCAGGATTTCATCAGATGTATGCAGACAGTAGAACTGCACGTGTATCGTGCCTCACAAATGTCCACATCGGGTCGCAGTGCTTCGAGTCGTATACAGTGTAGCTTAATGTTTGGAAGATTAGTTCGAGAATGGTCTTCTTCTTCTTTGTTCGCTCAGACAGTTTCCTGTCACATGAGCGTCGATGCGTCATGCTGCCGTTATGCGCTTAACTAAGAAATAGTTAGGCCCAGCATGTCCGACTTCGGCTGAAGACATCTTTGTAAGAATGTATAGAAAAAAGGCAGGAGAATGGACCAGTAAGATAGAAAGATAGCTAGATGACAGTAAGCAAAGGGAACAGGCAGAGTCAAAGAGAGTGACAGATTAGAGGAAGTTACAAGCACATATCTTCCTGAAGGTGGGGGAACTATTTGTATGAAAGATCCCCGAGATTGGTCTGAATAGATTGAACAAAATGTGAAGAACTTATCCATTGCGGTTAAGGAAAGACAGGAACTAAAATAAAGAGACTCAAACAACTTCCTCTAATCTGTCACTCTCTTTGACTCTGCTGTTCCCTTTGCTTACTGTCATCTGCTATCATTCTATCTTACTGGTCCATTCTCCTGCCTTTTTTCTATACATGTCATTCATTTTCTGAGGGTGATGGATACAAGACAGTGCAATATAATGCGACACAAGGCAGTACATACCATTATGAAATGGCCGCTGTGTGTTGTTGGGGGGGGGGGGGGGAGGGGGGGGGGGGGGGGGGGCTACCTACCATTACACATGGCATGAATAAGGTTGTTGGTGATTGAGGGGGTTGTTGTTGACACTGCATATTGTTGGTATATAATACAACACAGAATAGCCGTAAATAATGCTACCTACCATTACACATGGCATGAATAAGGTTGTTGGTGATTGAGGGCAGGTTGTTGAAATCAGTGACACTGAACATATTGCTGGTATATAATACAACACAGAATAGCCGTAAAGAATGCTACCTACCATTACACATGGCATGAATAAGGTTGTTGGTGATTGAGGGCAGGTTGTTGAAATCAGTGACATTGAACATATTGCTGGCATATAATACAACACAGAATAGCCGTAAAGAATGCTACCTACCATTACACATGGCATGAATAAGGTTGTTGGTGATTGAGGGCAGGTTGTTATAATCAGTGACACTGAACATATTGCTGGTATCGGGATCATCAGCTATGGCCTGGAGCTCCCCTGTGTTCTGAGTACTGCCCACACCCACCGAGATGAGTCCTATGTTGTCCATCCTGTCACACAAATAATGGTCATGTCTACAGAATGAGTCATATGTTGTCTATCCTGTCATACACAAACAATAGTTATGTCTACATAAATGAGTCCTATATTGTCTATCCTGTCACGCAAACATAATGGTCATGTCTACAGAAACGAGCCCTATGTTGTCCATCCTGAGACAAGTAGATACACATGGGCATTAAATATGAACTAATAATACCTAAACCATCTACTCAACATGGTGTGCCAACAATAATGCATACACTGTGACCACCTCCACTGAAATGAGCCTTGTGTTGTCCATCCTGCATGACCACTGACATGGACACAGATAGACACAGAGATGTTCAAGTTATTGTCACAGCTACTGAAATCACCTTTGTAGCCCTAGGCCTATTCTGAGTCATGCGATAACAAAAGGGGGAAATGCACTATTGATGACAGGTCTCTGTACCCGTGAACAGTTTTCAATATTTCCCCATAGCAACACAGTAACAGCCACTCATAAAATTACCTTCACTATAAAAGTAAGGTCTATCCTTACTTCCCAAAACTGAGACAATAGGGTTTTGGGATAATAGACCCCAACTAGACGCCTTTTAGTGACATAGGTATTATGACAACTGTGGTGCTAAAATGCGACTTTGGCAGTGAAAGAGCGAGAATCCCTCCACAGTCCATGGCCTCGCTGACCTGGCGTTGTTGGCCTGGATAGCCACCTGGGCGGAGTTGGGGCTGGAGCCGTCAGTGAGGACCACAGCTATGCGCGGAACGTCAGCCCGGGCTCCCGCGTTCCTGGAGAATCCAAGCCGTCTCATGTACTCCAGGGCGTCGGCTGTGTTGGCTCCACCACCCATGAACCGGACCTGGGGGGGATCGTCAGTAATGTTATCATCATCATCGTCGCCGTCGTCATCATTATCATCATCGTCGTCGTCGTCGTATTCGTCGTTGTTATCATAGTTATCAAAATCATCACCCTTATCGTCACCACCATCATCATTATCATCATCATCGTCGATGCCATCATTAACATCATGATCGTCGTCCTCGTCCTCCTCTTCCTCCTCCACTTCCTCCTCCTCCACCTCCTCCTCATCATCATCATCATTTCATCATCCTCTCTCTCTCTCTCTCTCTCTCTCTCTCTCTCTCTCTCTCTCTCTCTTTCTGTCTCTCTCTCTCCCCCCCCTCTCTCTCCCTCTCTCTCTCTCTCCCTATTTCTCTGTCTTTCCCTTCCTCTCTTTCTGTCTCCCTGAGTATGTATGTCTATCTGTCTCACTGTCAGTCTGTCTGTCTATATGTCTGTCTGTCTGTCTTTCTCTCTCTCCCTCTCTCCCCTCTCTCTCTCTCACCCCCCCCCCCACCCCACCCCTCTCTCTCTCCCTCCAGTCACACACACACACTCACATTATCAACAGCTTTCAAGGCATCGTATCGAGAGGTGTGCATGTCCAGGGGAAACTCCATGGAGGGGTAGCTGCTGTAGGTCATCAGCCCAAGGTGAACACCGTCCCGGGACACGTTGAGGTCCTGCACCACGTCCTTCACGAAGTCCTCCACCTTGCGGAAGTTGTCCTTGCCGATGCTGGAGGAGGAGTCCAGTAGGAACACCACGTCAGCCTTCTGCAGACAGCCTGCGGGCAGAGGAGGCAAGATGGTGCTGATATTCGTGTAAGCATTGGCCTACAGATCACATTACAGGTCACGTTACAGGTCACGTTACAGGTCACATTACAGGTCACATTACAGGTCACGTTTGGGAAACAAACTGGGAGAAACGAAAGCAAAATCACGATAAAACAATGAGGTCCCTAGACCTAATATCTTGTCCCTATCTTTTTTCATCAACCAATGTATTATATTTCATCACATCTGATGCACAAGACAGCATAACTGGGTCACGCAAAAAGACGTGAGGCAGAAATAGGACCTGATTACTGTATTGTAAAACACGTTTTGAGCAAGAAACTGTTTTCACATTAGCGCGCACACTCTCATGCACATACAAACGTAAACGAGAGATAGGAGGGGGCGAGGATGAGAATAGAGAGTAGAGAGATTGAGAGAGAGAGAGAGAGAGAGAGAGAGAGAGAGAGAGAGAGAGAGAGAGAGAGAGAGAGAGAGAGAGAGAGAGAGAGAGAGAGAGAGAGAGAGAGAGAGAGAGAGAGAGAGAGAGAGAGAGAGAGAGAGAGAGAGAGAGAGAGAGAGAAGAGAGAGAGAGAGAGAGAGAGAGAGAGAGAGAGAGAGAGAGAGAGAGAGAGAGAGAGAGAGAGAGAGAGGAGAGAGAGAGAGAGAGAAGAGATTGATGGCGAGAGAGAGAGAGGATCGAGAGAGAGAGAGAGAGAGAGAGAGAGAGAGAGAGAGAGAGAGAGAGAGAGAGAGAGAGAGAGAGAGAGAGAGAGAGAGAGAGAGAGAGAGAGAGAAGAGAGAAAATACGAACGGATTCACACACACACTCACCAGTGGGTTGTGGCAAAAAGCTGGCATCGTGCGGTACCTCTGCGGCAAAAAAGAAGAAGAGCAAGAATCAAGTGATGGTCAGCATTGTCAAAGATCGTCGTCACCACATCTCAAATAGAGGTAACAATTATATTTACACTAATAAGGACGGGTGTCGAAAACAGAGAGGGGACTAGAACTCTTTTCCCTTAAAGATCACTTCTACGCCCATACTATGGCACTGATTTTCACTTTGAATTGTTGTGGTCAGCTACAGGAGTAGGTTGTTCTGTCTGTCTGTCTGTCTGTCTGTCTGTCTGTCTGTCTGTCTGTCTGTCTGTCTGTCTCTCTCTCTCTCTCTCTCTCTCTCTCTCTCTCTCTCTGCCTGTCTCTCTCTGTCTGTCTGTCTGTCTGTCTGTCTCTCTCTCTCTCTCTCTCTCTCTCTCTCTCTCTCTCTCTCTCTCTCTCTCTCTCTCTCTCTCTCTCTCTCTCTCTCTCTCTGTCTCTCTGTCTCTCTCTCTCTCTGTCTGTCCGTCTCTCTCTCTCTCTCTCTCTCTCTCTCTCTCTCTCTCTCTCTCTCTCTCTCTCTCTCTCTCTCTCTCTCTCTCTCTCTCTCTTCTCTCTCTCTCTCTCTCTCATGTTCTCGGTATGAAAGTTTGCATACAGGTACGAGGGTGAGTATTAGCAGACAGGCATATTGGAAAAGGCGATGTAAATAGGTAGCCTATCATACCTGTTGCTTTGCCATGTGTTCCGGCATTTCATCCCCCGCTCCCCCAACTGACTACTGACCCCAACCACCCTCATCTCGCTTTGTGAAGGCAGTAGGCCAACTCATACACAAAAAACATATTATATTGACATAATGTAAATGTAGGCGTACTTCGTCGATCTATTTCTTCCAACCCTTTTATACTTGTTTCCCCCCCATGGGGATTCTGGGTGGTCTTTTGAACAAATAGTTCCCCACTTTCTGGAAGTTCTGTGCTTGTGATTTCCTCCACTCTGTCACTCTCTTTGACTCTGTTTTTGTCCTCTGCGTACTGTCATCTACTATCTTTCTGCCTTACCGGTCCATTCTGCTGCCTTTGTTCTAGAAACCCTTACAAAGATGTTATATAGTCCATTCTGCTGCCTTTGTTCTAGAACCCCTTACAAAGATGTTATATAGTCCATTCTGCTGCCTTTGTTCTAGAACCCCTTACAAAGATGTTATATAGTCCATTCTGCTGCCTTTGTTCTAGAAACCCTTACAAAGATGTTATATAGTCCATTCTGCTGCCTTTGTTCTAGAACCCCTTACAAAGATGTTATATAGTCCATTCTGCTGCCTTTGTTCTAGAACCCCTTACAAAGATGTTATATAGTCCATTCTGCTGCCTTTGTTCTAGAAACTCTTACAAAGTTGTTATATAGTCCATTCTGCTGCCTTTGTTCTAGAACCCCTTACAAAGATGTTATATAGTCCATTCTGCTGCCTTTGTTCTAGAACACCTTACAAAGATGTTATATAGTCCATTCTGCTGCCTTTGTTCTAGAACCCCTTACAAAGATGTTATATAGTCCATTCTGCTGCCTTTGTTCTAGAAACCCTTACAAAGATGTTATATAGTCCATTCTGCTGCCTTTGTTCTAGAACCCCTTACAAAGATGTTATATAGTCCATTCTGCTGCCTTTGTTCTAGAAACCCCTTACAAAGATGTTATATAGTCCATTCTGCTGCCTTTGTTCTAGAACCCCTTACAAAGATGTTATATAGTCCATTCTGCTGCCTTTGTTCTAGAACCCCTTACAAAGATGTTATATAGTCCATTCTGCTGCCTTTGTTCTAGAACCCCTTACAAAGATGTTATATAGTCCATTCTGCTGCCTTTGTTCTAGAAACCCCCTTACAAAGATGTTATATAGTCCATTCTGCTGCCTTTGTTCTAGAACCCCTTACAAAGATGTTATATAGTCCATTCTGCTGCCTTTGTTCTAGAACCCCTTACAAAGATGTTATATAGTCCATTCTGCTGCCTTTGTTCTAGAACCCCTTACAAAGATGTTATAT
>CM065695.1:2181566-2191566 GCA_017654935.2 Phymorhynchus buccinoides | reverse complement strand
TTGACGTTATTAACTCAACATGAAGTTTAGCATGTCTAGTGAACCCCTATCTAAAGTCTTCAGAATGGCCTAAAATAATCCCATTTCTTCTAAAAACCCAAGGGCATATTTATATCATTAACATTTAAATCATAAAACAGGACGCTTGCTAAAATAAGAACAAGTGGGAACATCATTAATGCTTAGATATCAATTGGGATGTGATGTGGTTTGTTTCTTTGCTTGTGGTCTTCTAGGAAGAAATGTATTATTCATGAAAATGCAAACCATACGTCTTTTATTACTTAATGTAGACAACAGAAACAATAGAAACAAAGATTGTAGTGCTACAGGCTAACGAAGTACATAAATTGGCCCAGCCTCGGAGATATATGGGAACAAGGCAAGTGGTCAGTTTCATTTCCTTTGCAATGGGAGATAAGTCACAGCGCCCTGTGACCTTTCAGACAGGGGCCCGTTGCAGTCCGTTATCATACTCATAGTCTGTTTTTCACTTGACCTTGTCTGAATCGTCAGCATTCTATTGACATCTATCCGCATAGTAGGCGTACAACGAGTGGCCCTTTGCATTTGGGAAGTAGGCTATGTACAAATTGGAAAACAAGTATTATATCGAAATGATGAGCGCCCTAACAAACTACACTTTAGTCCTGCAGTGACACAATCTGTCAACAAGCACGGCTAAAACGGTTACACACTGTGCTGTTGCTAAAACTAACAGTTGAACATCATTTCCGTTAGGCCCAATCGGTCACTCTCACACACACACACACACACACACACACACACACACACACACACACACACACACACACACACACATATATATATATAATACACACGCGCGCGCGCGCGCGTGCGCGTGCGCTTGCTTGCTTGCTTGCTTGCTTGCTTAACAGTGACATATTACAGGCATTTTGATCCATTGAAGTTAACAAATAGACTACAAGAAAATATTTATATCACTTAATTGACCAATCTCAATCACACGTTCTTAAAGGGTCACCCTGACGGATGAGTTTTTGAAAGAAACACGTCGAGATCACAGCTTTTTCAAGGACCGGAACACTCACTTTGCTCTGGTTTCCTAGAAATGAAACCGTCAAAACGGTGATTCCTCCTTGGCGGAGTTGCCGGAGGGAGAAGCCATTTTGGACGGGGTGGGTGGAGGACACTCAGAGTGGTTGAAGCTTTTTCTTCTTTGTAGTGCAGTAAAAAAAGAAGAGCTATTTCCTTTGTTGTGAACGAAACTCCTTTTGGACATCATTTCCGTTAGGATAACATAGCTTTTAAAAAAAGGCTTGTGTTGTGGAAATTTCGTGCAAACGATTTGGTCTGACTCAGGCAGCCATTAGAAAAGACAAGGCACATGCCTTATCTTTCACTGAAACCATCTGACTTCCAGCACATCCGCCCAGGAAGAATCGCCGATTTGATTGTATGATTTATAGGAAACCAGAGCAAAGTGAGTGTTGCGATCTCTGTAAATGGTGTTTTCCTGGTGATCTCGACGTGTTTCTTGCAAAAAAACATCCCGTCAGGGTGCCCCTTATAGATGCAGTCAAAACAAAGTGCATGCATATTTCTGTCGCTTTTTGCAGCAAGGGTAAGGCCTGTTAGCATTCAGGTTCTCTTTGTGTGGCTGTGTTCCATAATGACAGATGGAGCATGGGGGGGGGGGTGACGGTGAGGGTAGGCCTGTTAGCATTCAGCTTCTCTTTGTGTGGCTGTGTTCCATAATGACAGATGGAGCATTGGGGGGGAGGGGGGGGAGGGGGGGGGGGGGGGGGGGGGGGGGAAAGGGAGGGGGGGGTGGTGATGGATAGGAATGTTTGTTCATATAATTATGTTTTTAATATATATTCCTTAGTAAAATAATTGTAAAGCGCTTAGAATAAGCGCTATAGAAATGTACATAATAAATAAATAAATTAATAAATAAATAAATTAATTAATAAATAAATTAATAAATAAATAAATTAATAAATAAATAAAGATTAAAGAAAAAAAAGAAACAAATACAAATTGATTAAAACATGAAACAGATAATCCGTACGGACTCAAAGAGACAGATAAAAACAAATCTGGAAAAAAAAATGCCCCAAATCAGCAAACCAGGCAATATTTAATGGGTTTACCAAGAAAGACAAAAAGAAAGAAAGAAAAAAATAATCAAAGAAAAAAAGAAAAAAGAAAGAAAGAAAGAAAGAAAAAAAAAAAAAAAAAAAAGAATGAATGAAAAAAACCGAAAGAAAAGATTCAAAGAAAGAAAGAAAAGAAACAAAGAAAACAGAGAAAGAAAAAAAATTAAAGAAGGAAAAAAAAGACCGAAAGAAAAGAAATGGAAGAAAGAAAGAAAGAAAGAAAGAAAAGAAAAGAAAGAAAGAAAGAAAAGAAGAAAAGCCCACCCGGTCACCATGTGTGTTGTGCTTGTGTTCCAGTTATTCTCATACAGCACAATGGTATTAGTGGGGGGGGGGGGGGGGGGGGGGGGGGGGGGTACTAAACGAAGGAAAACAAATTGGAAGGAAGGAAGAAAGAAAAAAGAGAGAAAGAAAAAACCAAAGCAAAAAGAAGACACTGGACCATAATATTAGTGTCTGGTAAAGAAGTGTTTGGAGAAAGAAGGATGGACAGAATGAAACAAGAACAAAATAAGAAAGAAAGGAAGGAAGGAAGGAAGGAAGAAGGAAAGAAACAAGAAGACAGAAATAAGAAAGAATCCAACTAAAATATGACAGAGGACGAAACATCGGCCTCGTTTATTTAGTATTGGTATTAAAATTTGGTATAGTCTAGTCACGGAGACTGTGAAATGTCTGTGAAATTCGAGCTGCTCTCCCCCGGAGAGCGCGTCACCGCAAGTGCAGCGCCTACCCATTTTAAAACAAGTTTTGGGGGGCACAGGGTGAGAAGGGTGTGTGGACACACTTGGAAAATATAGCTGTCAATTTGGCCATACCAGGCAGCGGGATTTCTTCCTGCTCTTACCGACTTTCAACTGCCGTGTGATTTTTACGAGCGTAAAGCGCACTGGTCAGACTAGCTTTAAGTCCCCATCCGAAGGACTGGATGTTCAGTTCGATTTTCCTGTCAAGCTAGAAAGAAAGGGCGAGGCCGGGATTCGAACCCGGGTCACTCACGCTGCAGTCACGCATTAGGCCTACATTTGGCAGGCGAACGTCTTAACCACTCTGCCACCTTTCTCCCTTAGGTTTAGGTCCTGTTTCAGTTATCCTCAACCCCCACGTGGGGATACCGGGGAGTCTTTCGTACAAATAGTTCCCCCGCCTTCTGGAAGTTCTGTGCTTGTAACTTCCTCTAATCTGCCACTCTCTTTGACTCTGCCTTTTCCATTTGCTTTCTATCATCTACTATCTTTCTGACTTATTGGCCCATTCTCCTGCCTTTAAAAGAAATATTCCAAATATTTGTGTTTTTTCCTTTGAGCTCCTCCGAAATCGGAATGTGTCGGCTGTATGCAGCGGGGAGACCAGTGAAAACTGAAAACCGGACACGTACGTGCCTTACCCATTATGGCCATATGTCCTGGGAACACAAAAGAAGAGAAGACGTTACCCTAATTACTATATCAATGGTTGGCTCCAGAGGTAAATGATCAACATACACATGATATTGTTCGCAGTTTTCCCATGGCAACACAGTGATTATGCAAGTCATATCATTACTAGGGTATCACTGTACTGCCATTGGGAGAGCGAGGAAATAGCAACGTGCGTTTTGACCCTAAAGAAAGACAGGCAGACATGAAGACAGATAGACAGACACACAAACACTCATTATACAGACATAGAGACAGACAGATACATATAGAGACAGACAATCCAAACTCCTGACTAGTTACCTACTTTGGTTGTTTGGACTGCTTGTCATGGTATATTACCATTGTTATGGCTAGCATCAGGCCTTATAATCATGAATGCGTAGTAGACATTCAAAACGGGGATTAGTATGTAAATTAGGCTAAACAGCCAATCGTTTTGGGAGTTTTGTCTAATTTACATAATGTTATTCCCCGTGTTGACTGTCTAATTCGTGCTCATGATTACAGGACCAGAGCTAAGACAGAAAGACAGACAGGCAGATGGACAAAGAGACAGGCAAACCCAAACTCCTGATCGCCTACAGTGGAACCCCGCCTCACGGGCACCTCTGTATTGCGGACACCCCGGTAATCCGGACAGTTTGACTCACTCTCTTCTCTTCTAATTTATCGCTCGAAGAGTCACCAGTAATGCCACCACCTCGAAATTACGGACACTTTTTGGCCAGTCTGTAAGGTGGTCGCAACACTGAGGTTCGACTGTACTTTGTTTGGTTTGTGTTTCTGCTTACTCACACAAAGACATTCTACAAAGGTCAGCACCACAGCAAAAGACAGAAAGACAGACAGACAAACAGACAGACAGACAGACAAATGTGACAAAGCACCATGAAATGGACATTAAGTCGCTGGGCTAGATTTTAATAAGTCTTGGAAAGTCAAAAATCTCATTTTTTGTCAATTCTGAGTTATGGGTAATTTCTTGTTCTCTAACATCTTATCTTTCATATTTATAAAGGACAAACTTTAATATGGTCTCTAAATGGTCTTACAAGCGCTTTAAAATGAATAGGTCAATGCGTTTTCTTCAGCTAGGCTAGACTTTAGACTGTTTTCTCAAAATGACCGACACTCACCCTACTAACTTTAAATGCTCATAACTCTGGAAAGGAAAAAGATATAAGAATGGTTTATCATTAGAACGAAAATTGTCTGAAGTTGTCAAATGTATAATTTTCTCATAATGGTCACTTTGACATTTAATGTCCCTTTCGTGGTGCTTGGTGACAAATAAAAAGTGAAACTGCAGACCACCTACTTTCTTTGGCTGGTGTTCCGTCTGTTACTCTCAAAACTATCGCTATGGCTAGCGCTAAAGCTAACCGGCGAGCCATCGTGGAGTCTGGCTTGCTTGTTTCTGCTCTCCCCTGATGACGCTCTCCCAGCAAGGAGTCTTTATAGTGGCCCGTCCGCCATCTTGGCAGGAAAAAGGATTGGGGCGCCTTGTTTGGGGTCACGTGAACGATTGTGTGGTCATCCTCTTCCGTTTGACTTTACTGATTTAGTGTCATTAACAGAATGTTGTTCTGAGAGGAAATATAACATTGAACAGAGCACTTTGGGATATGTAAATATGTAAATAATAATATGATGTACAACTTACCAATAATTTATGCATTTCGTACAACAAGCAAACAACTACACGACGAGTGTAAAGTGACGTTATTTTATTCACAAGAGACAACACAAAACTACTGGATATTTCTGGGAATGCGCCTTTATCAACACAGACAAACAATGCACAGCAAACAGCAAATATAGCAAAAGGAGCAAAAAGCAGGCAACAAAAGGAGCACACAAAACCCAAGAGCCAAAAACAATACTTCCCCTCTATCGTCCAATGCGTATACATATCTGTATCACAACTGATGTAGGTGCCATGGAAATATGAAATAAGATAGGAGATAAACGGCCCTGCATGACCAAAGCGAATGTACACTAGCAAAAACAAAATAGTGTTCATTCCCTTTGCTCTCCTTATGGGCCACTACCAAAGTGAGGTGACTACGCTTTGTCTTGGATTTTCCCTCACGATGTGGACAAGATAGGATGAAATATAACTGATCTCCTTTTTCAAAAATATATATAAACATTATGAGATTACAAAATGTAGAAGAAGAAAAATTGCTCATTCTTTTAAAGTATATTAATTTTACATTCATTTTAATGCAATCATCCATATGTGCTAAAATGTACCTTATACATTTAAAAAGCAACAAATATGCCCATTTGTGGTTTGTGTTTTAGGGACAAAGTGTCTGAATACCTACACAATATTTGTATTTGCTTCTATCAGCAGGGTAGGTAAAATGTGCTTACACAATGCATCCGTTAACTGGACATGCTTTATCATTGAAAACAAAGTGTACTATTCAACTCTGCCCATTCATAATTTCTTATCTGCCTATTAAGACAGGCGAGGGTAGTTTTGTAACATTATCCGGGTTCGATACAGTTTGATTTTCCCCTGATAATAAAGTCATAATCTGCAATGTTACATTTTTTTGCAGTTTTAGTTACATCAACTTTAGTACAACCAGTTGGCGATTTCAGTTGCCCAAATGTTAGCGTCTGCTCATGATCATGTTGTTTCTGTAGTTGGTGTAGGTCATATCCATAGGTCAACCACTAGAAAAAAAGTACAACGCGTTTAACCCCGCTATTTCGTAATAAACAAGCGTCTCTGGATCATTCAAAATACGCTTAGCTAATATGGAGGGAAAACGCTAGGATATTTCAATGAGGCTATCGATCACTTCGTTTAGGCGTAGTTACTGAAGCGGTTTGTCCTTTAAAAAAAAGACAAAAAAAGAAAATTGCATCTAAAAACGGGTGCTTAGCGCTATCACTACGTATCGAATGAATTACCACTATAACGGGTAGTGATAGCGGGATATCCCTCTATCACTGTGCACCCTATTTTAACCCTAACCCTATTCTTAACCCCAACCCTTATTCCTAGCCTAACCCTAACCCTTATTCCTAACCTAACCCTAACTGCATTCCCAACCCTATTAGGCCTA
The DNA here is from genome assembly GCA_017654935.2 of Phymorhynchus buccinoides. Taxonomy (NCBI): domain Eukaryota; kingdom Metazoa; phylum Mollusca; class Gastropoda; order Neogastropoda; family Raphitomidae; genus Phymorhynchus; species Phymorhynchus buccinoides. The sequence goes on along the minus strand of CM065695.1, from coordinate 2,184,918 downwards.
TGTATAGGGCAATGGTTGTATTCATACGTAGTAGTAGATGACCGTAGTGATTTAGCCCAGTAGTGGTATCGATACGTAGTGATAGCGAGATGTCCCCGTAAAAACAAGTCAGATGAAGAAGTGCCTTGGGGTAGATTTTGTCACAACCAAATATATATATATCTCTCTCTCTCTCTCTCTCTCTCTGTCTCTCTCTGTCTCTCTCTCGCTCTCTCTCTCTCTCTCTCTCTCTCTCTCTCTCTCTCTCTCTCTCTCTCTCTCTCTCTCTCTCTCTCTCTCTCTCTCTCTCTCTCTCTCTCTCTCTCTCTCTCTCTCTCTCTCTCTCTCTCTCTCTCTCTCTCTCTCTCTCTCTCTCTCCTCTCTCTCTCTCTCTCTCTCTCTCTCTCTCTCTCTCTCTCTCTCTCTCTCTCTCTCTCTCTCTCTCTCTCTCTCTTTCTCTCGCTGTCACTACCGGGCTAAATCACAACGCAATCTACTACTACGTATGCATAAACATATTACCCGATATGGGATGGGCTTGGGAATACGGTTAATGTTAGCTTAGGAATAGGGTTAGGGCTAAAATAGGGCACGTAGTGATGCGGGGACATCCCCAGCCTAAATGCTTATCCTTGTAAAATAATGTATCTAAAGTCTGAAGTCTGAACTCTCTCTCTCTCTCTCTCTCTCTCTCTCTCTCTCTCTCTCTCTCTCTCTCTCTCTCTCTCTCTCTCTCTCTCTCTCTCTCTCTCTCTCTCTCTCTCTCTCTCTCTCTCTCTCTCTCTCTCTCTCTCTCTCTCTCTCTCTCTCTCTCTCTCTCTCTCTCTCTCTCTCTCTCTCTCTCTCTCTCCCCATTGAGGAACATCATTTCAACATGGCACTGTTCTACTATTGCGACAATGAGACCACCTTACGTCCAGTACCGCCCTGTTTAGTTGACTGTTTGTGATGTCAACTCAACTCAACTCAACTTTTATTTTGTCCTCATAAAAACAAGGATAATTTTCCTGCGGACACGTCATATGTACACACAAGAAACCAAACAATTTATAAAAGAACAAAATAAATTGTAATTACATGCTTTAAAAGTTTCTTTCACACTTCACACGCCCCGCTTGCGCGCTCACTTTCATACCACCCTCCACCCTTCCCACCAACATCCCACCTCATCACAGGGCTTTGGCAATGAAACATTATAGACCCTGTTTAAACAATCAAACAAAAACATATATCTCTCTCTCCCCCTCTCTCTCTCTCCATGACTCTCTCTCTCCCTCTCTCCCGTCTCCTGTCCCTCCCTCCTCCCACCCCTCTACTCTTATCGCTCCATCCCCTCCCCCCGTCTCTCCCTTACCCTCTTCCACCATCTACCCCCTCTCTCCAAACCCACCTTTCTCTTCCGCAGTAATACAATGAACTAAAATGAATAAACATTATACGTACACATGCCTAATAAAAGAATGAAAAATTAGTTAGACTAAAAGCAATCACAGTCATCAATATATTTATCAGCATAAAACAGCAGAAAAGCTAAATACAAACTGAATTAAATACAAAGATATAATAAAATAATTATGTATAAAATCATTAACCACTTTTCCACCTGCACACTGAAGTCACCCCCACCACCACCCTACCCCCTTCACACACACACACACACACACACACACACACACACACACACACACACACACACACACACACACACACACACACACACACACACACACACACACACACACACACACACACACACACACACACACACATAAAATTGAGCATATGACTAATATAAGACGAAAATGATTTTAAACTCAATAAGTAAAATACAAAAGCCTATCCACTCAGATCAATATATAAGTGCTGTCAACTACGGTCAAGTAGAGCACATGTAGGCTACATAAATACACATCATGTACCTAAACTTACAACACCCCCACACGACACCCCCCAGCACGCACACACATGTATGAACCCTCGCCTGCTCTCTCTCTCTTTCTCACGCACACACACACGCTTGCGCGCGCGCACGCACGCACGCACGCACGCACACACACACACACACACGCACACACACACACATACACACACACACGCGCACGCACGCACGCACACACACAGGCACACATACATACACTCACACACACACACACACACGCACGCACACGCACGAATACACACACACACACACACACACACACACACACACACACACACACGCACGCACGCACGCACGCACGCACACACACACACACACACACACACACACACACACGCACGCACGCGCGCGCACACACACTGACACACGCACGCACACACGCACGCACGCACGCACGCGCGCACGCACACACACACACACACACACACACGCGCGCGCGCGCGCGCGCGCGCGCACGCGCACACACACACACGGAGCTGGGTGGCTGCGCCGTTCACCGGGCAGCGTTGAAGAGGCGCACAGCGGTGGGCAGAAATGAATTCTGCATGTTGGACACTGCCCTGCTAATAAGATGCTAGTCTACGTTCAAATGGACAAGGCCGCGTTTTGAAGATAGTATTCAGTTACGTTGGACAGTGCTATGCTTTGATATTGTATGTGGGCCAGTCATTCGTTTCTGAACATGACTGCCAGAGTGGGGCAGATGCTATTCCAGCGGACTGGGCTATAATGCGTTTACAGTGGAGATGCCTTGCCCTGGATGCATCCCCACTCTCTCGGCCAAAGGGATTCAAAGGCCAACCCATCCCTTTGGCTGCAGCACTAATGATACTAGAATGCATTATGAGAATGGCCTTTTTGGGGGAGGTTTTGACTTTCAAACCTTTCCGTATGTTCTGGATTACTTCTGTTTTGACGTCATTGGCAGTGATGCGTCACCAGTGAAGGGGACAAGAACCTCTTTAGAAGCTTAGTTCCTCGTTTCCTTTGTGTCAGTCTTTGGGATCGGGCCATCACTCTCACAACTGACGTGGTTCCAGAAGTGAATCATTTGTCAGTCGGAGGCGTGGCCAATACTCCGCACTTAAGAGAACCGCCTGTAAGTTCAAGAATGTGTTGTTTTATAATCTGAATCTCCATCTCCATCTTCTTCTTCGTGATAGTGTAGATGTAGATCGTGATGATGTTACGGATGATTATCATGATTGATACTTTGTCATAATTATTCTGAATGACGAAGTTTGTTTTACGTCCTCTAACCTACAACAGGCACATAATTATTATGGGACATTAACATCCATTTGGGGGGTTGGGGGGGGGGGGGGGGGGGGGGGGGGGGGGGAGGTGGGGGGGGGGGGGGGGGAGGGGGGGGGGGGTCGATATTCTGAATGAATAAATATGACATTCCATGTGGCATATTAACAAATAATGTAG
>CM065695.1:2171566-2174066 GCA_017654935.2 Phymorhynchus buccinoides | reverse complement strand
CACACAGACACAACACGCACGCACGCACACGCACACGTTCGCACACACCCACACACAATGTGTGGAACATAATTGTAAGGCAGGAAACAGGACAAGGAAGAAATCAGAGGTATTGCCGGAAGAGGTGAGTTTTAAGAGCGGTTTTGAAAGATTGGAAAGATTTAGCAGAACGAAGTTCATATGGTAGGGTGTTCCAGACAGAAGGGGCGCTGAAAGAAAATTATTGTCATCTTATAAGCAGATTAAGCTATTACGAAAATGTTGGTCGATTTTTTTTATAGCAATAAATACATGGTTCAAGCTGTTATTGTTTAAAACAAAATCAATCACCTAAACAGGAACCAATCCATCTTCAATCATTCCAGCAACTACTAAACATATGATAAATAAATCAAACTTTTAGGTGAGAGAGAGAGAGAGAGAGAGAGAGAGAGAGAGAGAGAGAGAGAGAGAGAGAGAGAGAGAGAGAGAGAGAGAGAGAGAATTTGAGTTTTATTTTACTGTTAGAAAAAACACTAGAAAGCGTAAACAATCGAAAATCCCATTTTATGTACCGAATTGTAATGGGTTTTTTATTTTTTGAAGATTTATTTAAAAATAGATTTAGTTTGGTTTTAGTTTCTCTTCGAAAGCATTCAGTTTTACGCTTTGCTTTTTCACATTGTTCACAATCCGTCTTACAATTTTTTTTTAAAATTCATATTTTGTGTCAGGCCTAGTTTAGTTTAATTAATTAAAACCCTTTCATCGCCACTGTCGCCTCTTGGCACCACAATGATTTAACACCCATGTCACTGAAAGGCATCAAATGAGGGTCTGGTATCCAGTGACCTTACGTTCTTAATTTTGGGAGGTAAAGGCAGACCCTATTTTGTGCATGCCACAGAATAATCCCCAATATTGCAGACAAAATCTTTTCTCCACCCAGGTAAGTTTAATGGAAAGTTTTGGCTGAAAAATGACTGGCGTTGAAAGGATTTTAAGGCGAGTGTGCTAGGTAAGAAGTGTTCTCTAAATTTCTCTAAATCAAAGTTCGTCCCAACTACATTATACAAGGGTTGTTTGTCTTTATTAGTCCACTTTCCTCGCGTACATCCATCATAATGTATGTGACAACTTGATAAACACTTCATGTTTGTATTGTTCAAAGATCACGCGCTCTTAAGGGCCAACCACACCGCATACGATTCGATTCAGTACGATCCGACTTTGACATGTGTAAGGCATGATTGACGTGAACTTCTACTGTCTTGCTGAATCTGATGAAATCCTGCTAGTTATGTTCACTATAGTTGTAGTCTCCCGTACACGAATCGAATAATATATATATATATTGTTGTATCGGACATTTTACTTGATTCGTGCATTGCGGTCTACATGATTATAGTGAACGAAAACAGTAGAGTTATTTCTTTAGACGGAAGTATTTCACGCGAATCATGATCCACAGACATCGTCACAATCGCATCGTATCGGGGTCAAATCGTATGCAGTGTGGGTTCTGGTTAGGCCTTTACAGCACAGGCTTCCACACGTTGATTCACGCGACAGACGAACAAACAAAGAAGCAAGCAAACACACGCGTATGATCCAACCAGGCCCTCTTCTATTGGGGAAAAACACACAACCCAACAAGATGGCAAAGTCGTATAAACGTAGTCCCAGTTCAAGCATTTGAGCGGGCAAAATGGCAGAAGTTACCTTCACGAAAGGTGAAGAGATGGCGGATCATTATGATCTTTGGGCTTTTTCTCTGACGATGTGTCACACTATCTCCCACTGCATTCCGCGGGGAATTAGACGAGGGTGAAGCGAGGCATAATTATGATCAATAGCATAACGATCATGACATACTTTCAGCGTTTACCCGCTCTCTCTCTCTCTCTCTCTCTCTCTCTCTCTCTCTCTCTCTCTCTCTCTCTCTCTCTCTCTCTCTCTCTCTCTCTCTCTCTCTCTCTCTCTCTATCGTGCGCGGGAAGAATAAGCTTACAATTGTCTTTTTCTTTTAGAGTCATTAAGCCATTAGAGTTATTTCCCATCAGCTCAGTAGAAGCATCCATTTGGCTTTGCCTTCCCCTGTTAGTCTGTCTTTCTGTCTGTTGATGGCATTACAGACACATTCATGAACAATGTTACTGTAGTCTGTGTCGCGTGATGGTACGATCCCAACCAGTTTCATGACCGAGCTTAAATGTGAAAGATTTAGGTTTATTTTCCCACGTGTAGTTGTAGCCATTTTGTTTTGTAACCATTGGTAGAAACATGGCCTTTGCGAAGGAGAATTAAAATGTCTAATCTACTGAAGGGAAGGAGTCAGTCGGACAGTGTAGCCTAACCTACTTAATACCCTGTCAACTCTTCATCAACAGAAAGTCCTCCGTTTGTTTAGTCAGATCACGGAACTGTTTGACCAGCTAGGCTCGGACATTGCAACGCGTGTATGGGGCGTTTTGATCTGTGCAGAAGGTTGTATATATCGTCTCGTTTTGAAAGGATCCAC
>CM065695.1:2156566-2166566 GCA_017654935.2 Phymorhynchus buccinoides | reverse complement strand
GGCAATGTTTTATGTTTGCAAGTTAGTCATGTGTTTCTTTTTATGTCTTACAGGTGTGTTCTGCTGAGCTTGAAATAAACACCAAACAAACCACCCCATGTGGCCCTGTGATTAATCGGAGAGAAAGAGATCTCTACGTTCCTTCCCCTCCACTAAAGTCCTGCAACTCCCCTTCGTCCCCACTTCTCAACCCTTTCAACAGTCAAATAACTTTAGGAACTCTTTGTAGTGTTGTCCCACTACAGTTTAGGGCCTCGGTGGCCCATTTCACCACAGTGTTTTCAGAGGATTGAACTTTAGACACTTCTGTCGCATGATTGTCACCATTACATTCCTACACCTCTCCGTTTGTTTCATCCTCACTATTATAACATTATTTCCCTACTTCTGCAAACAAGTTAGCATACGCAAAATCCCTTCTCTTCCCTTGCCTTGCCTTGCCTTGACCTCCATTCCCTTGCCTTGTCTGGTCTTCCCTTGCCTTGCCTTGACTTCCCTTGCCTTGCCTTGGCTTGCCTTGCCTTGCCTTGCCTTGCACAAAGAAGGATGAAAATCAAGTCAGTTGTTGCTGTTGCTGTTGTTATTATTGTAACTGCTGATTTTGTTGTTGTTCTTTGCTGTAGTTGCTGGTTGTGTAATGTAGTATTTACTGTATTTGTTTATGCTATGTTGTTGTTGTTGTTGTTGTTGTCTGTGTAATGTAGTATTTACTGTATTTGTTTATGCTATGTTGTTGTTGTTGTTGTTGTTGTTGTTGTTGTTGTTGTTGTTGTTGTTGTTGTCTGTGCAATGTAGTATTTACTGTATTTGTTTATGCTATGCTGTTGTTGTTGTTGTCTGTGTAATGTAGTATTTGCTGTAGCTGTTTATGCTATGTTGTTGTTGTTGTTGTTGTTGTTGTTGTCTGTGTAATGTATTTACTGTAGCTGTTTATGCTATGTTGTTGTTGTTGTCTGTGTAATGTATTTACTGTAGCTGTTTATGCTATGTTGTTGTTGTTGTTGTGTCTGTGTAATGTAGTATTTACTGTAGCTGTTTATGCTATGTTGTTGTTGTTGTTGTTGTTGTCTGTGTAATGTAGTATTTACTGTAGCTGTTTATGCTATGTTGTTGTTGTTGTTGTTGTCTGTGTAATGTAGTATTTACTGTAGCTGTTTATGCTATGTTGTTGTTGTTGTGTGTAATGTAGTATTTACTGTAGCTGTGTATGCTATGTTGTTGTTGTTGTTGTTTGTGTAATGTAGTATTTACTGTAGTTGTTTATGCTATGTTGTTGTCGTTGTTATTGTTTCTGTTGCTGTTGTTGGTGGTTTTGTGATGTTCTTGGTTTGTAAAGTAGTCTATAATAAGCATGAACGAAGCAATCATGCCCCAGTTGCCACTCAAACCCATATGCCAATGTAGCATGTTCATCCCATTCAGAGGAAGCCCACTTCCAACAGCCACTTCATTAAAGTTCATTGCTTGCATCAGGATTTCAGGAAATTTCAATTTCCTCTGATCTCACGTCTGCTATGCTCTCCGCCTCTGTGTGTTCAGTGAGTACAGCTATGAGGCCATCCACCAGATCGCTGAGGACCTGCTGTTCAGGACAGGCCTCAGGTGGGGGTCATCTGTTCCACTGTGCTATACTGTCCTCTGTGTGTGTTCAGTGAGTACAGCTATGAGGCCATCCACCAGATCGCTGAGGACCTGCTGTTCAGGACAGGCCTCAGGTGGGGGTCATCTGTTCCACTGTGCTATACTGTCCTCTGTGTGTGTTCAGTGAATACAGCTATGAGGCCATCCACCAGATCGCTGAGGACCTGCTGTTCAGGACAGGCCTCAGGTGGGGGTCATCTGTTCCACTGTGCTATACTGTCCTCTGTGTGTGTTCAGTGAGTACAGCTATGAGGCCATCCACCAGATCGCTGAGGACCTGCTGTTCAGGACAGGCCTCAGGTGGGGGTCATCTGTTCCACTGTGCTATACTGTCCTCTGTGTGTGTTCAGTGAATACAGCTATGAGGCCATCCACCAGATCGCTGAGGACCTGCTGTTCAGGACAGGCCTCAGGTGGGGGTCATCTGTTCCACTGTGCTATACTGTCGTCTGTGTGTGTTCAGTGAGTACAGCTATGAGGCCATCCACCAGATCGCTGAGGACCTGCTGTCCAGGACAGGCTGTAGGCCTCAGGTGGGGGTCATCTGTGGATCGGGGCTAGGGGCCCTGGCTGACCTGGTCACCGACAAAACCGTCATCCCTTACCAGGACATACCCGCCTTCCCCGTCAGTACAGGTCAGGCTTGGTAGATGGGTGGATGGATGCATGGTGGATGCATAGATAGGTGGGTGGGTGGATGGATGGATGGATAGATGGGTGGGTGGATGGATGGATGTAGGGTGGGTGGATGGTTAAATGGATGGATAGATGGGTGGGTGGGTGGAAGAATCGATGGATGGAGGGTGGGTGGATAGATGGATGGATGATGGATGGATGGGTGGATGGATGGATAGATGGGTGGGTGGATGGATTGATGGATGGATGGATGGATGGGGGTGGGTGGATGGATAGATGGATGGATAGATGGAGGGTGGGTGAATGGATGGATGGATGGGTGGGTGGATGGATGGATGGATGGGTGGATGGATAGATGGATGGATGGGTGGATGGATGGATGGATGGATGGATAGATAGATAGATAAATGTTTTAACTGTTATTTCCATTTGTTGTGTTTTCGGGTTTTGTGCTAGAGAGATGGATGGACGGATGGATGGGTGGATGGACGGATAGATGGGTGGATGGATGGGTGGATGGACGGATGGATGGGTGGATGGATGGGTGGATGGACGGATGGATGGGTGGATGGATGGGTGGATGGACGGATGGATGGATGGGTGGATGGATGGGTGGATGGATATATTGGTGGGTAGAAGGATGGGTGGATGGATAGATAAATAGATAGATAGTATGAATGCAAAGTCTAAGTTATTAGCTTATCTCCATACCCCTCATCTGAAGGACTGAAATTTGCATGTGGTGATTTCGTGAAAGAGGAGAATACCGAAAGTGCTAACAGCACATACACCGGTTAAGAAAATCGTCACGGTAACTATGTTAAATGTGCAAACAAGCATACTGCTATCTCAACCTGACTCTGGTTCTGCTGGCCCAGTGTCGGGCCATGCCGGGGAGCTGGTGCTGGGCCGCCTCAGAGGGAAGGACGTGGTGCTGATGAAGGGAAGGACGCACCTCTACGAGGGATACTCCGTGCACAAGGTACACTCACGCCTTTCTCTTCGTTGGCTGGGTTGGTTTAGGAGCACAAGCTGGACCATGTTTTCAATGCTGTTTGTTTGTTTGTTTGTTTGTTTGTTCCTGACTCAGCGGGTGACAATGTGGGTGTGGGTGTGGCCACGATAGCTTTTGAACGGGGGGAGCTAGGACTTTAACATGTTGCGTGCGGATAGGTAGTTAGGATATCTAGGTCTGGTTGGAAAATGAAGGTCATTGGTCAAATATACACATGTACACACGCGCACACGCGCGCGCGCGCACACACACACACACACAGACATGCACACACACATACACACGTGCGGGTAGGTCTACGCGCGGGTGCGTTCACACTAAACAAACACACGCACAGAGGCACACAGACGCAGGGAGAGAGAGAGAGAGAGAGAGGGAGAGAGAGAGAGAGAGAGAGAGAGAGGGGGGGAGGGAGAGGAGAGGAGAGAGAGAGAGGAGAGAGAGAGAGACAGAGAGACAGACAGAGAGAGACAGAGAGAGAGAGACAGAGAGACAGAGAGAGAGAGAGAGAGAGAGGGAGAGAGAAACAGAGAGAGAGATACAGAGACAGAGAGACAGAGAGAGACACGGTCAGCATTGGAAGCCAACTCTCCAGTGGTCAGATAACTGGTTTAAACATCAGCTGTGCTGTTACCATGGTGATGTACACACCCAGTAGTACACGTTGCCAATGGAAACCTGCACCGCTGTTCTGACAACGAACTAAGGGGCGACTATACTGCATACCATTCGATTCACTGCGATCCGATTGTGACATTTGTGAGGCATGATTGATGTGAAATTATACTGTCTAAATAAACCTGACGAAATCCCACTAGTTAATAATGTTCACTATGTTTGTAGTTTCCCGTACACGAATAAAACATCCCGTTTCTGTATCGGACATTCGTGCATTGCGGTCTACATGAGTAGAGTCAACGAAAATAGAAGAGTGTTATTTTTAGACGGAAGTATTCCACGTGAATCATGACTCACAGACATCGTCGCAGTAGTACCGTATTGGGGTCAAATCGTATGCAGTGTGGGTGGGCCTATGGAGTCTTCAGCTATGCTGTATGATCGTGTGTCGATCACTGTGATATAGACAGAGACAACTGATTGGCAACTGGACACAGTATTGTACTTCTCATCTCTTTCTCAGTATTTCTCAGTATTTGTCTCTGTCTGTCTGTCTGTCAGTCTCTAGACTATGTGTACATGTCTGTCTCTGTTTCTGATCACATCTCTTTCTCTGTCTGTCTGTCTGTCTGTCTGTCTCTAGACTATGTGTACATGTCTGTCTATTTCTGATCACATCTCTTTCTCTGTCTGTCTGTCTCTAGTCTCTAGACTATGTGTACATGTCTGTCTCTGTATCTGATCACATCTCTTTCTCTGTCTGTCTGTCTGTCTGTCTGTCTGTCTCTAGACTATGTGTACATGTCTGTCTCTATTTCTGATCACATCTCTTTCTCTGTCTGTCTGTCTGTCTGTCTCTAGACTATGTGTACATGTCTGTCTCTATTTCTGATCACATCTCTTTCTCTGTCTGTCTGTCTGTCTGTCTCTAGACTATGTGTACATGTCTGTCTATTTCTGATCACATCTCTTTCTCTGTCTGTCTGTCTGTCAGTCTCTAGACTATGTGTACATGTCTGTCTCTGTATCTGATCACATCTCTTTCTCTGTCTGTCTGTCTGTCTGTTAGTCTCTAGACTATGTGTACATGTCTGTCTCTATTTCTGTCTGTCTCTCTATGTGTACATCTCTTTTTCTGATCACATGTCTGTCTGTCTGTCTGTCTGTCAGTCTCTAGACTATGTGTACATGTCTGTCTCTGTTTCTGATCACATCTCTTTCTCTGTCTGTCTGTCTGTCAGTTAGTCTCTAGACTATGTGTACATGTCTGTCTCTATTTCTGATCACATCTCTTTCTCTGTCTGTCTGTCTCTAGACTATGTGTACATGTCTGTCTCTGTTTCTGATCACATCTCTTTCTCTGTCTGTCTGTCTGTCAGTCTCTCTAGACTATGTGTACATGTCTGTCTCTGTTTCTGATCACATCTCTTTCTCTGTCTGTCTGTCTGTCAGTCTCTAGACTATGTGTACATGACTGTCTGTTTCTAATCACATCTCTTTCTCTGTCTGTCTGTCTGTCTGTCAGTCTCTAGACTATGTGTACATGTCTGTCTCTATTTCTGATCACATCTCTTTCTCTGTCTGTCTGTCTGTCAGTTTCTAGACTATGTGTACATGTCTGTCTGTTTCTAATCACATCTCTTTCTCTGTCTGTCTGTCTGTCTGTCAGTCTCTAGACTATGTGTACATGTCTGTCTCTATTTCTGATCACATCTCTTTCTCTGTCTGTCTGTCTGTCAGTCTCTAGACTATGTGTACATGTCTGTCTGTTTCTAATCACATCTCTTTCTCTGTCTCTTGTCTCTCGTTGCCTCTCTGTGTGCGTTTATGTATGCGTGTTGCGTGCACGTACACGCGCGTGTGTGTTTGTGATGACGTGCTTTTGTGTGTTATATGAGTGGTGTGTGCGTTTGTGTGTACGTGCATGTATATGTATGTGTGCGTGTGCGCGTACGTGTGTGTGTGCGTGTGTGCGTGCGTGTGTGTGTGTGTGTGTGTGTGTGTGTGTGTGTGTGTGTGTGTGTTGCGTGTCACTATGTATATGTGAGTGTGTATTATCACACGCACACACACACAACAACATACAGTATTTATACGGCGCTGAATCTTGATATAATTCAAATCAAAGCGCACACACACGTTAGCATTCATAACGCATTCAAACAAAAACGCAATACAAAGCGACCACACACGGATTACATAAATGGAATACAGCAGAAACAGACCTAAAGCCAAAAGAGAGAGAGAGAGAGAGAGAGAGAGAGAGAGAGAGAGAGAGAGAGGGAGAGAGAGAGAGAGAGAGAGAGAGAGAGAGAGAGAGAGAGAGAGAGAGCGGAGCTTCAATGACGTGGGAACCTGTGGGTTTTTAAGTTTAGATTGGAAAGCACGTCAAAATCATACTCCTTTTAATGACTGTGGTCGGGCAAAGGACAAACATAATGAACACAAACCACTGCCTTGAAACCAAGCCAACTAACAGGCATCACGGGCGTATTTGTCTTTAGTGATAATAACAATAGTGGTGGTGCCGCCATCTTGTTCGCCAGTAGCGTGACTAAGCACGTGACTTAGCTCCACGGCACGCCTCTTAGAAATCATAGTTACATACACAGTCACGAAGGCAAACGACACGATAATTGGCCATAGTGGGGTTTTGTTTGTTGGCTTTTCTTGTATATTATCATGTTCAATGTCATGAATACAGCTTCAACGAAACAGTGCTAACACAGAACTAAGGAACTTGTATTTGTGCTAGGTGGATAACTCAAACTAAAAGGCAAAGCAACGACAAAAGCTGGCCATGATTCCTTGAATTCTCACTATGGGCGAGAACTACTGCATACACTGATATCAGAGAGAGAGAGAGAGAGAGAGAGAGAGAGAGAGAGAGAGAGAGAGAGAGAGGGGATGGGGATCATTATATTCTTAACCGAAAGGCAGGTGGAATGTCCACATTTCCCACAGTAGATTGAACTGGGTCAGACGTCTCTATCCATATTACTGTTGTACAAACAGCTGGTAAGTGCATGAGTACTCTTAGTGTAAGGGTTAACCACTCACTTGCGCCAATCCGGGTATGTTCATCACTTGCGCCTGCTTTCCGTAATTGATGTAGCTTGGAAGTTCAACTTCAGATGACTAGACAGCTGTTTACATTCTGTTTGTTTGTTTTTTGTATCTGTATAAGGAATGTGAGCTCTGTCTTCCCGAACTACATCTGGAACTTCTGTGCTTGCAACTTCCTCTACTCTGCCACTCTCTTTGACTCTGCCTTTTCCCTTCGCTTACTGTCATCTGCTGACTTTCTGACTTATCGGCCCATTCTCCAGCCATTTTTCAAAAAAATCTTCCAAATAATTTTTCTCCTTCGAGCTCCTCCGAAATCGGAATACGTCGACTGTACGCAGCGGGGAGACCAGTGAAAACTGAAAACCGAACACATACGTACCTTACCCATTATGGCCATATGGCCAGGGAACGCAGAAGAAGAAGAAGAAGAAGAAGAAGTCCATTATAGCTATTGTTTCTCATCCACAATTTGAACCACTGCAAAGGGCGCAATCGATGACTACGGAGGGCGCAACCGATGACTACGGAGGGCGCAATCGATGACTACGGAGGGCGCAATCGATGACTACGGAGGGCACAATCGACAACTACGGAGGGCGCAATCGACGACTACGGAGGGCGCAATCGACGACTACGGAGGGCGCAATCGACGACTACAAGGGCACAATCGACGACTACAAGGGCGCAATCGATGACTACGGAGGGCGCAATCGATGACTACGGAGGGCGCAATCGACAACTGCGTAGGGCGCAATCGATAACTACGGAGGGCGCAATCGATGACTACGGAGGGCGCGATCGATGAATACGGAGGGCGCAATTGATGAATACGAAGGGCGCAATCGATAACTACGGAGGGCTCAATCGATTACTACGAAGGGCGCAATTGATGACTACGAAGGGCGCAATTGATGACTACGAAGGGCGCAATTGCGTATAGGGGCGTTTACAACAGGTGCAGTTGAGACGCACGGGGTGTAAGAAGCTAGAAGCTAGAGTGTAGCATCAGTGTGACTGAGGTTTGAACACGCGCATGGATACAGAAGGCTCGCGGAATTGGAATGATAGGGAAAGTAAATAGGCATACGGGTCAGTTCGTGTCCATAACATTAATGATGGTTGTAGCCTTCTGGGTCACGGTACCCCGGCCCATCTAGCTGGTTTGAGAGAGAGAGAGAGAGAGAGAGAGAGAGAGAGAGAGAGGGTTTAACCCTTTCACCGCCAGCCATATTTCAGCCAAAAATGTCAATTAAATGTACCTGGGTAGAGTACAAAATCCATCTGCAGTATTGGGGATTCTTCTGTGACGTACATAGAATAAGGTCTATCCTACTTCCCAAAACTAAGACAGTAGTGTCTTTGGATAATAGACCCCAATTTGATGCCTTTTAGTGACATAGGTGGTAAATCACTGTGGTGCTAAAATGCGACTTTGGCGGTGAAAGGGCTAAAGCGGAAAATGATTATTAGTACAACTTACTGTACAACTTTCCTTCTTTGGGTTTTACTTAAGTTAGTTTTTCCCCCTGTTCTGTGTAGTTTCCACATGCGGCTTGTTATGTAGCACTTAGCAGCAGTAATGACAACGATAACACCAACAGCTCCATCAACAACAACGCAAAACGATGCAACACACACAGACAATGCTATCTTATAGTAGTGTTACATGCACGGTTGGTTAAGACAATGAAAATGCGCATCAGGCATCAGCATGAGCAACTTAGGACGCGCATGTTACCGCCAGGGGGCGGTCAAACCAGTAGGGGCTTAGCGCGCGATATTCTTAGTTGGGCGTAGTGTGAGAGAGAGAGATAGAGAGAGAGAGAGGGAGGGAGGGAGTCTCTCTCTCTCTCTCTCTCTCTCTCTCTCTCTCTCTCTCTCTCTCTCTCTCTCTCTCTCTCTCTCTCTCTCTCTCTCTCTTTATCCCCAACTAAGAATATAGAGAGGATTAGCCCCACTCGAGCGTTATGCCACCTGGCGGTCAAATTGGCGAGCTAAGTTAATCATTGTCAGAGGATCTGCAAATCTTAGAGGATCAGAAGTTCTGACAAAGGACCGGCTTCTCTTGTCAGAGGTTTGGCCTTTTTAGTTTTCGTCAGTGTTAGCTTTTCTGTTAACTACATCAATCACTTTTAAACGTTATTTAACAGAAAAGATAACACTTAAATAAGTAAAGTGGTGCGGCAGGGTAAAAGGTGCCCTATTTTGCCTGACCGACTTAGGAACAGTTCTAACCCATTTGGATTGGATCAAGGGGGGGGGGGGGGGGGGGGGGGGGGGGGGGTGGCGGTGCATGGTACCCCTATTCACCTTGGGGACTAACTGGACCAACTGGTCCCTAAGGACCATCAGGGAGTGGAACGACCTGCGACAGGACACCCTCGACACCTTCACTGCTGACGCCCCCTGTGTGTCAGTAGTGCAGGACCAACAATAATCCATCAAGCGCCCCTCCCCCCTCCCCCCCCTTCAGCTTCCCCTCCACCCTCTGTCCCTTCAATATCAGTTAAGCAGGCATGTCCGCAGTAAAGAACAGACCGGCCCCCCCATTTTTCAGTCTTTTTGTTCCCCAAAGGAGCCAGAATGGTCAACATACTGACCGTGGGCCCTGAAGAGAAGAAGAACTGTCGCTAAAGTAAACGAGACTGGAGTACAATATTCTACGCACATAGAAAGAAAGGGGGTGGGTATAGCAAGTGTTTAAAAACAACAACAACATCTCCATTGATTCAAAGAAAAACTACTGCTATCAAAGCCAATTATATAGCCCTTCGTGGAGCATTTGGCAAAGTGTCACGCATTTGACAAAGGTAGCTCAATAGGAATTGTTCGGAAATAATTAAGGGGAATAATTTCTTGGTGTGTGGGAGTGATCTTGCCTAATTCAATCGGTCAAACAGGGGAAGCTACTCTACCATCAGGCAGATCCCCAGCTCTCGTTTCGTGTGTTTGAGTAGACTTAGAACACCGTGCGTCATTCTAAATTTGATGTACTTATATTTTTGCGTCACGTTTTGCACG
>CM065695.1:2146566-2151566 GCA_017654935.2 Phymorhynchus buccinoides | reverse complement strand
GTATGGCCCTTCATACAGAGTGAGGAGTTGTTGTAAGGGACGTGTTGATGTATGGCCCTTCATACAGAGTGAGGAGTTGTTGTAAGGGACGTGTTGATGTATGGCCCTTCATACAGAGTGAGGAGTTGTTGTAAGGGACGTGTTGATGTATGGCCCTTCATACAGAGGGAGGAGTTGTTGTAAGGGACATGTTGATGTATGGCCCTTCATACAGAGTGAGGAGTTGTTGTAAGGGACGTGTTGATGTATGGCCCTTCATACAGAGTGAGGAGTTGTTGTAAGGGACGTGTTGATGTATGGCCCTTCATACAGAGTGAGGAGTTGTTGTAAGGGACGTGTTGATGTATGGCCCTTCATACAGAATGAGGAGTTGTTGTAAGGGACATGTTGATGTATGGCCCTTGATACAGAGGGAGGAGTTGTTGTAAGGGACGTGCTGATGTATGGCCCTTCATACAGAATGAGGAGTTGTTGTAAGGGACATGTTGATGTATGGCCCTTCATACAGAGTGAGGAGTTGTTGTAAGGGACGTGTTGATGTATGGCCCTTCATACAGAGGGAGGAGTTGTTGTAAGGGACGTGTTGATGTATGGCCCTTCATACAGAGTGAGGAGTTGTTGTAAGGGACGTGTTGATGTATGGCCCTTCATACAGAGTGAGGAGTTGTTGTAAGGGACGTGTTGATGTATGGCCCTTCATACAGAATGAGGAGTTGTTGTAAGGGACATGTTGATGTATGGCCCTTGATACAGAGGGAGGAGTTGTTGTAAGGGACGTGCTGATGTATGGCCCTTCATACAGAATGAGGAGTTGTTGTAAGGGACATGTTGATGTATGGCCCTTCATACAGAGTGAGGAGTTGTTGTAAGGGACGTGTTGATGTATGGCCCTTCATACAGAGTGAGGAGTTGTTGTAAGGGACATGTTCATGTATTGAGTTGTAGATGATGATGTGTTATACAGAAATGCATGCCACAGGAGTGTGATCATGTCTTTGGCATATCACATGAGTGTGGTCATGTATTTGGCATACCACAGGAGTGTGATCATGTCTTTGGCATAGCAGAGGAGTGTGGTCATGTATTTGGCATACCACAGGAGTGTGATCATGTCTTTGGTATACCACAGGAGTGTGATCATGTCTTTGGCATAACAGAGGAGTGTGATCATGTCTTTGGCATAACATAGGAGTGTGATCATGTCTTTGGCATAACAGAGGAGTGTGGTCATGTCTGGCATACCACAGGAGTGTGATCATGTCTTTGTCATAACAGAGGAGTGTGGTCATGTATTTGGCATAACAGAGGAGTGTGGTCATGTCTTTGGCATAACAGAGGAGTGTGGTCATGTCTTTGGCATAACAGAGGAGTGTGATCATGTCTTTGGCATATCACAGGAGTGTGATCATGTCTTTGGCATATCACAGGAGTGTGGTCATGTCTTTGGTATACCACAGGAGTGTGATCATGTCTTTGGCATAACAGAGGAGTGTGATCATGTCTTTGGCATATCACAGGAGTGTGGTCATGTATTTGGCATATCACAGGAGTGTGATCATGTCTTTGGTATACCACAGGAGTGTGATCATGTCTTTGGCATATCACAGGAGTGTGGTCATGTATTTGGCATACCACAGGAGTGTGGTCATGTCTTTGGTATAACATAGGAGTGTGATCATGTCTTTGGCATATCACAGGAGTGTGGTCATGTATTTGGCATACCACAGGAGTGTGGTCATGTCTTTGGTATAACATAGGAGTGTGATCATGTCTTTGGCATAACAGAGGAGTGTGATCATGTCTATGGCATACCACAGGAGTGTGATCATGTCTTTGGCATAACAGAGGAGTGTGATCATGTCTGTGGCATAACAGAGGAGTGTGGTCATGTCTTTGGCATAACAGAGGAGTGTGGTCATGTCTTTGGCATACCAGAGGAGTGTGATCATGTCTTTGGCATAACAGAGGAGTGTGATCATGTCTTTGGCATAACAGAGAGAGAGAGAGAGAGAGAGAGAGAGAGAGAGAGAGAGAGAGAGAGAGAGAGACGAACGACGAAACGAAATGTTGTTTAATCAGGGTTGTAAGATAAGCATACAATTAGCTTTTTCACACTCAGCCTTGACTCTAAGCAAAGGTTAATAAAAAATATATACACAAAAATGAAGCGCTTGCGTAACAAATCATAATAATACAAAGCATTCAAGAAAAATAAATATCCAGAAATAACATAACACAGCACTATATTCTTCATCAATGTACACGACTAATACAGGAAGAAGAGAGACAGAGCTATAATGTGAAGTGATGGTTTTACTGTTGATACTGGTGTATTTGTACGTTGATCAGGTACGTTTTAAATATGATTAAGGTAATGCAATGATCTTTTTCATAAACACTTCGTATTGAGCTGATAGCAAATGATTTGGAAACCCCACAAACATTTAGGCCTACCTGCTAGTCATCATATTACTTGTTACATATACAGGCAGTTCACATATGTAACGTTCCGGTGGATCCTTGTTTTGTGTTCTTTTAATGCGTTTACATTGGTACCTCTTGATACATTTACACACCAAATCGTGGGCCATTCCATAGACCCTTTATGCACATTGGATCGAGTTTTCATCATTTCATTTGATGTGGTGATTTGCATAAACTGAATACACATCTTAATGCACAGACATCTAGCTATGACCAGGCAGAATGATACTGTACATTGACATTAAAATGTGCATTTAATTGATAAGCTACACAAATGTTCATTCGCTAGTACCTAATGCGTTTTGCTGTCAAAATACACTTGCTTATAACAGGAGCATGAGAACAAAGAGTCAACTGCCAAAACTGAAGACCTTTTTTGATAATACAGTGGAACCTCCCTTATAAGACCTCATTTTGGATGCTTTTTGAAGGTCTTACAAGGGAGGTCACTGTAGCAGCAACGATTATCTGCCTTGAGTATGGTTTGATGTTTTTATTATTTTATTTTTTTCTAAAGTTAAAAATAAATGCCCCAAAAACATATAACCGTAATGTTTGAGTTCTAAGTTGATCTCTGAACACTGTTCAAATGAATCTTCATTTCTATGTGCTGTACAGAAACCAGTTTGTTTTCTTCTTTTTTTAAAACCTGGACAATCTGACTTTTCTGCAGCATGCATAAGCACAGGGCCCGCTACTCTACATAGTACGATTCAATCCAAATGCGATACGATTGTGACGTCTTCTGTGAGTCATGATTCACGTGAACTACTTCCCT
This sequence comes from Phymorhynchus buccinoides, assembly GCA_017654935.2. NCBI lineage: Eukaryota > Metazoa > Mollusca > Gastropoda > Neogastropoda > Raphitomidae > Phymorhynchus > Phymorhynchus buccinoides. Next base: position 2,148,304 of record CM065695.1, on the reverse strand, counting down.
CTAAACCAATTCCACTATTGTCGTTCGCTGTGCTCACGCACGCTCCAACACACGAGTCGAATGCAATGTTGGATGCATAAATACAGATATTTCATCAGATTCGTGTACGGGGGACTACAAATACAGTGAACAAAACTGGTAGGATTTCATTCGATTCATGCACACAGTAGAATGTCAGGTGAATCATGCCTCACAAATGTCACAATCGGATCGCAGTGAATAGAAGCGTATGCAGTGTAGCGGCCCTTTAAACAATGTGCAGCCTGTGTATTAAACAATGTGCGTGTTGCATCTGTTGATATGTAGAGTGAACAAAGGTGTATCTGGAATGAAAACAATGTGCAGCCTGTGTATTAAACAATGCGTGTTGCATCTGTTGATATGTAGAGTGAACAAAAGTGTATCTGGAATGAAAACAATGTGCAGCCTGTGTATTAAACAATGCGTGTTGCATCTGTTGATATGTAGAGTGAACAAAGGTGTATCTGGAATGAAAACAATGTGCAGCCTGTGTATTAAACAATGCGTGTTGCATCTGTTGATATGTAGAGTGAACAAAGGTGTATCTGGAATGAAAACAATGTGCAGCCTGTGTATTAAACAATGCGTGTTGCATCTGTTGATATGTAGAGTGAACAAAAGTGTATCTGGAATGAAAACAATGTGCAGCCTGTGTATTAAACAATGCGTGTTGCATCTGTTGATATGTAGAGTGAACAAAGGTGTATCTGGAATGAAAACAATGTGCAGCCTGTGTATTAAACAATGCGTGTTGCATCTGTTGATATGTAGAGTGAACAAAGGTGTATCTGGAATGAAAACAATGTGCAGCCTGTGTATTAAACAATGCGTGTTGCATCTGTTGATATGTAGAGTGAACAAAAGTGTATCTGGAATGAAAACAATGTGCAGCCTGTGTATTAAACAATGCGTGTTGCATCTGTTGATATGTAGAGTGAACAAAGGTGTATCTGGAATGAAAACAATGTGCAGCCTGTGTATTAAACAATGCGTGTTGCATCTGTTGATATGTAGAGTGAACAAAAGTGTATCTGGAATGAAAACAATGTGCAGCCTGTGTATTAAACAATGCGTGTTGCATCTGTTGATATGTAGAGTGAACAAAGGTGTATCTGGAATGAAAACAATGTGCAGCCTGTGTATTAAACAATGTGCGTGTTGCATCTGTTGATATGTAGAGTGAACAAAGGTGTATCTGGAATGAAAACAATGTGCAGCCTGTGTATTAAACAATGTGCGTGTTGCATCTGTTGATATGTAGAGTGAACAAAAGTGTATCTGGAATGAAAACAATGTGCAGCCTGTGTATTAAACAATGCGTGTTGCATCTGTTGATATGTAGAGTGAACAAAAGTGTATCTGGAATGAAAACAATGTGCAGCCTGTGTATTAAACAATGTGCGTGTTGCATCTGTTGATATGTAGAGTGAACAAAAGTGTATCTGGAATGAAAACAATGTGCAGCCTGTGTATTAAACAATGTGCGTGTTGCATCTGTTGATATGTAGAGTGAACAAAAGTGTATCTGGGGTGAAAACAATGTGCAGCCTGTGTATTAAACAATGTGCGTGTTGCATCTGTTGATATGTAGAGTGAACAAAAGTGTATCTGGGGTGAAAACAATGTGCAGCCTGTGTATTAAACAATGCGTGTTGCATCTGTTGATATGTAGAGTGAACAAAAGTGTATCTGGAATGAAAACAATGTGCAGCCTGTG
>CM065695.1:2129066-2141566 GCA_017654935.2 Phymorhynchus buccinoides | reverse complement strand
GACAATTTAATCACCCAGTTCATTAACGTATCAGAAGAGGCAAAACTAAGAGGATCTGGTTGGTCAGAAGGCGGGGTATTAGAAATTAAAATGAAGGAGAGTAAATATGCTCCAATCGTAGGAAACTCCTTTATTCCTTTACCTAAAGAACTTGTTTTAAAGCGTGCAGTATTAAACATAAAAAATACTGATGATAAATGTTTTATGTGGTGTGTTTTAGCTAAACTTCATTATATCAAAAAGAACGCAGAAAGAGTAATTAACTATCAACCTTACATAAATGAATTAAACTTTGATGGAATCGACTTCCCTGTAAGCCTAAGCGAAGTTGATCAATTTGAAGAACAGAATAAACCAATTTCAATTAACATCTACACATGGTCTGTAGAAGAAAACCTTAAACCAATCCGAGTTTCAAAGAACTCTCCTATGATTGGTGATCCTGATAAAAAACATATTGATCTTCTCTTAGTAACAGACGGAACAAAAACACACTACACTTTAATCAGAACAATGAGCAGACTTATAAACTATACTACAAATCACAAAGAAAAACAAGAATTCTGTCGAAGATGTTTACTAAGAATGCCAAGTATTCAAGCAGCGGTTGAACATAGAAAACATTGTAATTCATCCATTGACTGTAATACTGAACTTATTACTCCGAAAGAAGGAAGTAAGGTGTTCTTTAAAAACTGGAAGAAACTGCAATTAAGTCCTTATGTTGTTTATGCTGATTTCGAGTCAATCATTGTACCCTATCAAGGACCAGCTCCTAAAAATCTTCCTAAAACTGTTTTATTGAATAATCATCAAATCTGTTCATTCGCATTTATTGTTCTTAGATCAGATGGGATACATTTTGAACCTGAACTTTATAGAGGACCCGATGCTGCAAAAATCTTTTTAATGAGAATGATGAAACTACGAAATGAACTATCTAACCAACTAAATTTATTAGATTTAATCATGACACCTGAAGATTTAATTCAATTTGAATCAGCTACTGAATGTTGGATTTGCGGAAAAGGGTTTGTGGAAGACTCCCCTGACTGTCCAGACATCTATAAAGTACGAGACCATGATCACATTAGTGGAAAATTCAGAGGAGCAGCACACAACTCCTGTAATTTGCAGTTAAAGTTTGAACCAAAGACTTGGAAACTGCCTATATTCTTTCACAATCTACGTGGATATGACTCTCATTTAATTCTACAAGCAGTTACTGATGAATTTAGAACCGTCAGTTGTATAGCTCAGTCTTCAGAAAAGTACATGACATTTACATTAGGTCAATTGTCTTTTTACGATTCATTACAACATCTGATGGGATCACTAGAGTCTTTAGGTCAGTCACTATCCAAATGCACTATAACAGAAAAATACTTTGATCCAGCACTTGTTCGAAAAGGAGTATACCCTTATGAGTACATGAGTAGTTGGGAGCGGTTCGATGAAGTTGAATTACCACCTAAAGGCGCATTCTTCTCTAGTTTAAAAGGAAAAGATATAAGCAGCGCTGACTACGACCATGCTCAGTCAGCGTGGATTAAGTTAAAATGCCAGACCATGGGAGACTACCACGACGCCTATTTAATGGCTGACGTTTGTTTGCTTGCAGATGTATTCGAGAACTACAGAAAAACGTGTATAAAACATTACAGTCTAGACCCTGCTAATTATATCACTGCTCCTGGTATGAGTTGGGATGCTTTCTTAAGATTTACCAAAATACAGATTGACTTACTCTCTGATCTACCAACTCTCCAGATGATTGAAGACGGACTACGCGGAGGAATCTCTATGGCTTCACACGGTTACTGCAAGGCCAACAACAAATACTTAGACGACTACGATCCTACTAAACCATCAAATTATATCATGTATTTAGATGCAAACAATCTCTATGGTTGGGCGATGATCCAGTCACTTCCATTACGTAACTTTAAAATGTTTACAGCTCCTTTTAATTTTAATATCGCAGAGTTTTTGCAATGGCTTTTGAAATTATCAGATTCTTACGAAACAGGATTTATTTTAGAAGTCGACTTAGATTATCCGGACGAACTCCATGACCTGCACAATGACTACCCGTTAGCAGTTGAAAGACTTCAAGTGGGGAATGACCTCCCTAAACTTGTGCCTAATCTACACTCCAAAAAAAAATACGTCTGTCATTATAGATTACTACAATTTTATTTACGTCACGGATTAAGACTAACAGCAGTTCATAGAATCATTTCGTTCACTCAGAGGAAGTTCATGGAACCATATATAATGAAGAACACTAATCTCAGAACTCAAGCTACTGACGCCTCAGAAAAAGACTTCTTTAAGCTAATGAACAACAGTTGTTTTGGAAAGACAATGGAAAACCCGCACAAACGCAAAGACGTTAGATTAGTTACCCAAGAAAACAAAGCAATCAAATTAACTTCAAAACCTAATTATCAAGACTTCAAAAAGTTCCATGACAACCTTTACGGGATAATGATGAAAAAAATTAATGTGAAGCTAGATAAACCAGTCTTCATTGGGTTTGCTGTTCTTGAATTGTCTAAGTTATTGATGCTAGAATTTCTTTACGACTACTTTAAACCACTCTATCCAGACTCCAGAGTACTTTATACAGATACGGACTCATTTATTCTAGACATTCCGACTGAAGACTTCTACAAAGATTTAGAGACAGATTCAGCAAAAGGTGTTGTCTCCTGGTATGACACCTCTGACTACCCAAGTGAATCTTCATTACATTCATCCGTAAATAAAAAGGTAATCGGTAAGATGAAGGATGAACTGAATGGAACTATAATCAAAGAGTACGTTGGTCTGAGAGCAAAGATGTATTCAATTGCCAGCCAAACTAGCGTAATTAAAAAAGCAAAAGGAATTTCTAGACCGGTTGTTCAAATGGTCATGACACACGATAACTATAAAGAAGCACTGTTCGATACCAAGACGTTTTATCATGACAACATAAAAATACAGTCTAAGTTACACGAAATAAACACAACAGTTGTAAATAAAAAATCACTTGACTCAAACAACACAAAGCGTGTGTTTAAATCACCAGAGTTTTCCTTTGCAGTTGGACACTGGAGAACTAAGTGTCATAGTCAGTAGACTTTCGAAACTTGTAATCATATTGAATTGAATAAGCACCCTTTGGAGTTCTTATTGTTATTTCCCTAGAACAGATTTTAATGTGTCGTTTATTTTTTTTTCACATTCTTTTTTTATTGCTTCTATGTCTTGCGGTTGTGAAAAACTTGCTCTTGACTTTTTTTGTAGTTCGAACTTTTGCATTTTGTAATCATTGTAGTCAGCTTGCAGTCTATTGAACTCCTCATCCGAAATTTGAGAGTCTTGCAAAGCTTTACTGATAATTAATCGGAATGAACTAAGTTTTGCCATTATTAATTGAACCATGGCTGTATGCTTTTGAAGTTTGACTTTTATTTTTTTGTTGAAAGCGGACGTTGTCATTGAAAACAACCCCAGCGCCAACGATACACAACCTAGAGGCAAAGCTACTACTGATCCGGCCCCTGTTGCTAACAACCCTACAGAGCTTCCTGCTGTTAAAGTACCTAGACTCCCAAATCCAGTATTTAAGTATGTTGCTGTATTAAACAAACAAGAGTACCTTCGTTTGGTTCTGTTATAGTTAGTGAGGTCTTTTTCCAATTCTCTTTGTATTTCTGTAATGGTAGACAATCTGAACTTTCTGATTTCAGGATCATCACCACCATCAGTCTTTTCTTTGTCAGTATTTTCTTTTGGTATTTTTGGATAAACTGTAACGGACATCTTTTTTTATATTTAAAAAAAAAATGTTTACATTTAATTTGCACTTGCTATCATTTTAAGAAGATCATCAGGCAAAATGCTTTCAGTGTAATAAAACCCAATGAGATCTAAATTAGTAACATTAATGTACGTTAATTCTTTAAGATTGTCTGGATCAACACTCAATATAACTTTATCGCTGGTCGACACTGCCTTAATTTCTTCACCGCGGTTTTGAATAACGATAGTACATCTCACTGATTCAACATCCAAGTTTTGCCAAGAAATAAGAATCCCTTTCATTAGGTTGTCGCTAACACCAACAGGTAGGGAATCAGGGTTGTCTGCTCTAACAGAAAGTTCAAATATCATAGTAAATTCGTCTGCTAAAGCCATTTTAGGAATGAACTCTAATTGCGTGGCTGCATCTTTTGTCACTGTCTTTTTTCTATGCAGTATGTACTGTCTCTTTTTATAAGGTTTGATTGCTATTTCTCTTCTGCTGTTGTTTTGTGGAATCAGACTGACATGTAACGGCCCTGAGTTAAATGATTTGCGAAAGTATTTGTTATTATCAAAGAATGTAAACGGGCTTAAAAATTCAAACTTTATTTCCCAATCAATGAATGGAATTAAATGCCATTTGTTATCCCTTTCCCTAACAACTTTATATTCAAACTGGCCAACATTGTCAGCTACTACATTACGCAGTTGCTCTAGTTTAGGAACCTTTTTATCACTTATTTCTGCTCGTTTATAATAGCCGTTGTTTGTGTACTCAAAACCATACAGCGCTCCTATCTCTCCGTTTAAATCAAAGTCTTCTGTGTCTGCTAGGTCCTTCAATTCTAAAGTTGCGCATCTAACAGGGTCAAGCATAACCGGTTGATCTGGTCCGCGTGACATTGTTTTATACTAAATTATTTTATTTCTAATAAAGCATTCAAGCTGTCGCACTGAACTTCTTTTCCTTTTTCGTCAGTTATTCTTATTTTTAGTGAATGGTGAACCCCACAAACTAATTCTTTAAACTGTAAGTTAGTGAATGTAATAATTTCGTAATCACAGTATGCCGCTTTTGCTGTTGGAAGAACTCTTAACACAGTAGACGGCTGGTTATCAAATAAGTTGTTATCCGTACTCAGGATATCTAAATGAAAGTATAATAAAGAATGTATTCCAAGATTAAGTGATTTTACAGCCGTAAATGCATTACTTTCCAGTGCATTATCAGTGACATGGAACCTGTCTAATCTAAAACCTAATAGTTTAGCCAATTCATTAGCAAATTCAAATACTTCACCTTTTTGACCTCTAAACGTCATCTTCACTTTCAAATTTCCCTCATTAAGTTTTAAAGTAATGTCGAAGTCGTTTAATATCTCTTTTAATGAACAAAAACCGTAATAACCGTCTGGTATAGTCAGTTCAACCCTTTCTTCTTTGGTAATTTTTCTTATCCAATTGTTTTTTAAGGATTCGCTTATGTTAATCCATTTAACTTTGTAATAAATTTCATGGAGCGCTACTTTTAGAGAACCATGATTTTCAATAGGGCGTTGTAAAAGTATTGGCTCGTCTTGATCAGTTATATAAATAAACATTTTTATTGCGAATATATAAATGAATGCTTTTAAATATAACAAAGACGCTAAATATGCAGTTGGATCATATAACCCTAAAACTATAGCTGTTGATTCAATAGTTGTTGCAGTGGGGGTTGATTCTTTTGAAGTTAAGGTCAGTAATCCATTAAACCATTATTTAAATCCTAGTGTCAAACATGATAACATCGCAAAGGCATGGTTTAGTCATCCAATGCAGTTTTATCAAAACCAGTTAAACTTTGCTGTGTTTTGCGCAACAACAGGGTGTGGTGTTTCTTTCGCTGATCACTTAAATCATCCTGGAGTCATGGTAAAAGCAGTTTATAGATTTCATTTCTATTATACTTTCAAGCGTATTTTGTCTGAACTACATGCTCCATTACCGAATGATTCTACTTTTAATCCGTTCAACAACAGAATTGACTTGAAGGCCTTTGAACGGATTTGTAATGAGTTTAACATTAACTTGAATACAGACTTTAGGCAAAAGTTAGATCGTAATCATGGTTTGGGTACACTTTATTATTGGGGCGTGCACAGAAAGTATAACTATGATTGGAATCCACCTTACACGTCTTTTTCTTCAGGTACGACCGTTCATCTGGGATCTATTCAACAAAAACATAAAAACGCTTGGTCAACATTTATTCTTGATACTTCTGAAGGACTAACTAAGGCGGGAATAGAACGAGTAAATGATTCTATTCGTACTTACGTGTGGTGTTTGCTGGGATCTCAAGCGCAAGTTAAATCTGAGATAATGGATCCTTCTACTGGGTTTGATGCACAAAAACAGTATTTAGCTAATTTAGAAGATGCAATCAATTCTACAGTTGACCTCCCAGCAAGCATTAAAAGGTATCAAGACGTTTTAAGATTTGCAAGATCAAAAGTAGACTTTGCTGTTGGTAGTGGATTATACATGCTGCCCTCTGATCTTAGACTTCAAATAGGAACAATTGTAAACTATAACAACGAAATCCTTATAGCAAAAGATAATCAAGCAGTTGGTAAAAATTTAAAAATAAATTCTACATTGTCGATCATACAAAGAACACACCATCCAATCCCTGTCAGTCAAAAAAAGAATATTAACTTAACGAATTCAACGAACTTAACTAACTCTATGAACTTAACTAACTCTACGAACTTAACTAACTCTACGAACTCAACGAACTTAACGAACTTAACTGACAGTCACGAAAACGAAAAGACAGCACTAGTTATTTTTCTAACAGCAGCCGGTCTAGTTTATTTTTATTTTACTAGAGAGTAATCCTACAACTAAAACTATTAGCATCCATAAGTGTTCAGCCATAAAACCGACTACTTTGCTTGCAGTAGAAAAAAGCCAACTAACAATTCCACCTAATATACCGGGTAGCGCATCTAGTGCTTTTTCTCCTAATTTTTTTAATAGATTCGTTAAATGTTCCAGTTGTTTTTTAATCCAAGAGTCTTTTGATGGCGAAGGTGGAGAAGGTGGAGAAGGTAATTGACCACCACCACCACCTGTTCCTGTTAAAGCAAACACTAAAGTAGAGATTGCAAACCCTAAAGCTGTCATAACGCTCGCTAACGTGACTCCTTGCTCTCTAAATAAAGTTTTTATTCTTTCTGCTAACGTTGTATCTTCGTGTAAAATTCTTTGGATGGTTTCTTTTATTCTGCTGACTTGTGTGCGTAATTGTTCGCGGTTAGTTGACAGTACTTCTAGTCTTGCAGCTCTCTCTTGTTGAAGATCATCTAGTCTTTGCATGATTCTGTCTTTTACGTCTTGTCCTAGGTTATTGTCGTCCGCTTCAACTAATTTCTGTTTTTCTCTGTCAATGTGAGCATCCAGTTCGCTTAACTTTGCTAGATTATTTGTTAACTCGCCTCTGGTAGTTTGTAATGTTGAATTGAGCGCCATTAGTTCTCTCATAGGTAATGGTGAATCATGTAATGTTTTTAAATGGGTTTCTTCATCTTCTAAAGCTATAAAACTAGTTTCCATTTCTATGATGTTGTCCGCAGTTGCGCTTAAGTCTCTAAGAGGAATCGATTGAAGTTGGGAATCAGTAGGTAGTTCTTGTAGTGTGTTTTGAAGAGCAGAAACAGCTTGTGTGCTTAGGGTTGGTTTTGGTTTTATGTCAACGCCAATACGTCTTAGATCCTTAATCGGGGTGCCATGAGAAATTATTGAACTTATTTTATAAAACTTTGCTGGATTATATTTTTGTGTAAGTCGGGTTGATTCATTATTATTCAAAAATAAATGACCTTCACCATCTAAAACATAGTCATTAGGATCATACAAATCGGATAAATCTTGACCTATAAATTTACGAAAAGCCATTACTTTCGATTTCTGTATTTCATAGTGCATTTCAAATTGAGATTTTCCAACTACTATATTATCTTCCCTTGGTCTAACTTCTACATTCGGGTTTGGTTCTGCTTCATCTAGTTCTTGTCTTAAAGATGGTAGATTACGATGACGAGACAATAAAGGAATGTCTTCACTCATGTCATCTCCAGCTTCATCGTCAAAGGCATCATAATCGTGGTCTGCTTCTTTTCCTTCCATGTTTTTATTTATAATTATGTTTTTATTTTATTTCTAAAAAAAAGAGAGATGTCGCAATCATACGGGTCGAGTCTTGATCCATACAGACGGTTAAAAGAACCACTCGGTGTTAAAGGAACCAGGCAGAGTATCGTGATAAGTAATAATCCTTCAACTATCGATCAAAGACAAATATTATCAGTAAGATTTCCTAGTCTGGGGAGTAATGAAGTCATCGTGCCAGGCACTGCTCGTCTTGCATTTAAAATAGACCTGGAGTCAGCGACGGATCCAAACAGAACTTTAGTTGCTAATCTTGGTAGAGCGATCGTTAGTAAGATTACTATTAAACTTGAAGGGAGAGAGGTAATGTCTTTAGATAACGCAGATGTCTTTTTGAGTTATTGCGACCTCTGGTTAACAGAAAATGAAAGAAAAGATCGGGTTTATCAGGGAATACAAGGAGATAATGGTATAAAACATAGAATTGATGCTGATGATAAAAAAGATAGCAATAAAGATGCGTTGGTTGCTCAAGTTTATGGTAATCGATTCTACATTCCTCTTGACTTTGAACTATTGAACACACACTCACCATATTATCAGGGAGCTTTACAAGATAGGCTTATGTATGAATTTACTTTTAATGACTATGCCCGTGTTATCAGATCGACAGAAGATTCAAATGCAAAATATAGTATTTCAGACATCACATTAGAGTTTGATGTTGTTCGTCATCAAGAATTAGCTCGGTTGATTTCACAACAATACCAGTCAAGATTTGCAATATACTACAACAGAATTTTAAATCACAGTAAGTTAACTAAAAACACAATAGACACAATCTGGAACATCGATTTGAATATATCAGCAAGGTCGTTGAAAGGAATTTTGCTGCTGTTTGAAGAAACCAAAAAACCCTTTAATAGATTAAGCGAGAGGTTTTATAATCCAAAAATAACTAAGCTGACTACTGCGATTGAAGGGCAACCGAACCAATTGTTTGCGAGCGGTCTTTTACCTTATCAGCACTTTGATGAAATAAGAAAACTGTTTGGTGGAGGCGGGCAACTAAGAGATCCGTCTGTTGATTTAATTTGCAAAGACCTCCATCTTCATGATGTTAGACTAGAAGATTATTTATTTTCGAAGTATGCTTTGTGGTTAGATCTTAGAACAACTGATGATAACAAACTTCATGGTAGCGGAAGAACAGTAGGTGATGGGTCAGGCGGAATAAACATTCAAATTCATAAAGAAGCGGAAGTGGGCAAACAAATATATGTTTATGTGTATTTACTATGCGATGCTCAGCTGAACATTGAGAATAACAGATTAAAAGATATTGTGTATTAAAACAATGGACTTGAACAGTTTAAATTTCCTTACAAAAGAACCACATTGCGGGTTATTTTGCGGGATGACTGGGTGTGGAAAAACGATATTTATGTTAGATTTAATACAAACGGTTTATCGAAATCACTTTGAACATATAGTAATTTTTTGTACTACTTTAGAATTCAACAAATCATACAAAGAAAGAAAGTTCATTTGGGAGGATGATAAAGTCTATTTGGTTGACCCAAGTAATAAGTTAAGTGAATGTTTAGATCATTTTTATCAACTGTTTAAAGGAACGTCAACATTGTTTATTATTGATGACTGCTCGGCTGAAAAAGACATTGTTAAAAAAAGAAATAGTTTAGCTAAGTTAGCTTTCAGTGGTAGACATGCAGGGATTAGTGTATGGATTTTAACACAAAAGTATAATTCAGTTTTAAAAGACTTTAGAGAACAGTTAAAGACAGTTGTTTTGTTTTTTACTAAAGATAAAAATAGTTTTGATGAATGTCTAGATGAAAATGATGTGATTGAATCAAAAGAAGAAAAAAAGTCGATTAAACAAAAACTGAGGAAAGAGAAGTTTTGTAAGCTAGTGTTAAAAACAGATTTTCCTAGTCAGTACAAATGTTTGTGAAGGCAAAGGCAAAAAAAAAAAAAAAAAAAAAAAAAAAAAAAAAAGGTCAATTTTTTTTTTGGTTTCTTTTTTTTTTTATACTGGGTCAAATTCAAGGTTAAACTTGTTGTAAATTTCTGATAAAGTATCCATTATTTTGCTTTCAATTTCGAACAAGTATTTACTGACTATTTTATCGTCTTCCATTAATAGCTGAAATAGAACAATTTCTTTCTGCGCATTCCTTAATCTTTTCAATAAAATGTCGTAATTCTTTGTCTCGAGTATCTCTTTATTCTGAGTCTCCATTTTAAAACTCATTTTTTTTTTTTTTTTTTTTTTTTTTTTTTTTTTTTTTTTTTTTTGTCTAATCAAATCGGAACTGTGTCTGGCGGAATTATCTGTAATTCTTCTTTAACAAAGGCTCTTTTTGGAACGGGTCGTGTTGTTGTATCAGTTTCTCTTAAATAATACACCGGTGGATTCATTTCTATTACACTTTTTATTTCGTACGGTTCAATACTCCAAATTGGATCAGTCGCTCTTACACGTGTGTCTCCTTCCGCTTCTCCTGGTGCATAAAGAAACCTAACTTTGATTCCAAACGGTATCAGCTGTTTTGAAATTAAATGTTCATGAGGTGTGTCTAACGAAGTGTCAATCGTTTTCTTCTGTATTGCTTTTACTGGTTTAAATCCTGTTACTTTAGATTCTTCGTTATTCATGACTCTCAGAACACTACTTAATCTTCTAACCCATTCAGTGTTTCTAGTTGAATCAAGGAGTTCTCTGTGATATTGGTAAGAGAAAAGTCGTTCAGCTAATTGTTTGTTAAAGTTTTCGACTAAGGCTTGTGATCTATGATTTCCAGGAATACCGCGTTTAATAGATACTTTGTGTTTTAACATTAGCTGGTTGAATTGTCCTTTAAATTCTTTTCCTTCATCAACTTGAATTAAACGAGGATAGGTTAATGGACCGCGTCTATAGATTTCTTGTAAAGCAACAGAGACTGAAGTAGCACTTTTATCAGTCAATGGTTCAGCATCTTTATATCTTGAAGCTAAATCAACAACTGTCAACGCGTATTTAAATCTTTTTCTTCTGATTAAATCATGGGGTAAGTATAGAAGATCCATTTGATGCGTGTCATTTGGTGTTGAGTTAACGAAGTGTGGTCTTTTAATTCGTTTAGGTGCTGGTAGATAAATTTGCCATATAGCTTGTTTAGATAACCATTCTTTTGCTGTTTGTTCAGTGACTCCAGCAGCTTGATTTAATTTTTGAATAGCAGTTAAACCTTTCCAATAACCTTTTGGTGAATAATAAATTTTAGATAGTTTATCATTCATTTTTTAATACTACACGTTTTTTGCTATGAAATAAACAGCAGTCATACCAACTACAATAAAAGCTATTTCCTGGAGTTTTTGTTTTTCGGATGGTTGGTAGAAGTCACTTAGTTTTGGTGGTGGGAGCTGTTGGAGGTCTTCTCCTGTCACTAAATAATACTCTTTAATGGCGTCGTCAACATTCTTAAAAGTGTATGCTGCATGGTTTTGTAGTTTCAATTTGTTGTTAATAAAATCTAACTGAGCGAGTCTTTGTTTTTCATAGGCGTCTTGTGCTGCTGCTAATTGCTCCATTGCTCGATTATGTCTTTGTCTTTCCTTGTTTGTTTCTAGTTTACTGAACATGTAATTACTTCCTGAAAAAGCAAGTGCGTTTACTACAGCACCGCCAATCATCATTGCGAGTGAAGCCATTTTATTTTTACATATATATATTTTCTGGAATTATTCCTTGCTTAACTAGAAAGTCTTTTGTTGCGATTGAAGCAGTGATTATAGCGATTAGTTTACCAGAGTCCTCTAGGTCAAGTTTTCCTAGGTCAGCTGCTTTCATTTTCAATAGTTTCTTACCAACCATCGTGTACGCAACAGAAAGTCCACCAATCAGAGCAGATTGATATACAAGGTTAGCAACAGTTTTTTCGGCACTCATTTTTATTTTTAAAAACAAAAATAATAAATCAACTAAAAATGAATTGTGACGAACTGTTGTTAAATGCGCAGGAAGCCGTAATGTCTGATGAAGTGTCGACAAGTGTTATGAATAAAAAGGAAAAGTTGTATTCTCTGGCTGCGTGTGGAAAAACAAAACAATACTTAGGAACAGAATTTAGTATAGAACAGATTCAACAAATGTCTTCTGCTGACATTGAAAAGTACTACACCAGATACGAAGCACAATTAGGATCTAAAATGGTTAAAAGTTTAGGTCAAACTGTAATAGGCTTGTACACTAAGTTAGTTAGTCAGTTTTTTCCACTCGATTCAAGCCAAGATTTAATGTACGATTTAAGTCAAGATCCTGTTTTAACTAAATCATTAGAGTCTCTTAGTTGTGATCTTTTTTATAGGTTTGGCGGGCTTTTATCACCAGTTGTTATGGGGTTAATTACTTTTAATCATATAGATTTTATAGCTATTAAAAATGAACGTGACAGAGAATCAAACGAATCAGACAGAACAGCAAACAAGCCCCAGTCCGACAGTAACCAAGGTAACGAAGAATCCAGGACGAGTTGAAGCAG
>CM065695.1:2074066-2084066 GCA_017654935.2 Phymorhynchus buccinoides | reverse complement strand
ATCAAAAGTGCATGCCACATTATGTTGGTTCATTAAACCAAATACGGTAATGGCTGCAATAAATCGCACCATGAGTTTCTATTCGTTATGGCTCGGCTAACTCGGTTCGTTAGACCGTACTGACTGCAATAAAACCCACACAGAATGTTGACGGCCTGCGTATTCCAGTTTATCGACGTTTTCTACAGAGGTGCATTGAAGCGGAACACTACATGCTCTTTAGGTGCCAGAGTATTCCATACGTTTATTGTGCTGTCAAAGTCTGTCTCTGTCTGTCTGTCTATGTCCCTGTCTGTCTCTGTCTCTCTGTCTCCCTCTCTCTCTCTCTCTGTCTCTCTATATCTATATGTCTTGTTTTTGTGTTTTTAGACAGTGGGTTAGTTAATGATAGTTTTCCTTCATTCAATTTGTGGGGTAGCACCAATGTTGTATGGTTGGTGTGTGAACACACAAACTACTCTGTCTGACTGTCTGTCTGTCCTCTATCTAGACAACGCTTCTCTAACCTTCACCACCACCACCACCATCATCATCATCATCTCCATCTACTTTTGTTTTATTCTTCTTCGTCTTCATCGTCATCATCACCATCTTCCTCCTCATCTTCATCATCATCATCTTCTTCTGCTTCTTCTTCTTCATCATCATCATCACCAACCTCCTCTTGCTCCTTCTCCTAGTCCTTCTCCTCATCATCTTCATCATCATCAACATTATCATCTTCTTCTTCTTCTTCATCCTCATCACCATCCTCCTCTTGCTCCTTCTCCTCGTCCTCCTCATCTTCATCTTCTTCTTTTTCTTCTACTTCTTCATCCTCATCACCATCCTCCTCTTGCTCCTTCTCCTCCTCCTCCTCATCATCATCCTACCTTTAGCGGGGCCGGGGCTGTGTGGCTGTTGTTTCCGGACGAACATGGGAGACAGGGCTCGGTACAGCCTGTCTTTAGCCACACTCAACACAGAGGGTTTCTCCCCGACCGTCGATCTCTTCATGGCCGGGCTGCCACTTCCGCTTCCGTTCCCCTCCTTCCGGTTTGTGTTGGGAACGGAAACGAGGCTCCCTTCCTTGGCCTTGTTCCGGTTGTGACCTAGCCGCGGGCTTTTCTGCAAAAGTAGAAGGGGGAAGGGACTGCTATTCTAGAACCTAGGAAAGAGAGAGAGAGAGTGTGTGTGTGTGTGTGTGTGTGTGTGTGTGTGTGTGTGTGTGTGTGTGTGTGCGTGCGTGTGCGTGTGCGTGTGCGTGCGTGTGCGTGCGCGTGTGAGAGAGAGAGAGAGTCTGTGTATATGTGTGTGTATGTGTATGTGTGTGCGTGTGTGTGTGTGTGGGCACGTGCGTATGTGTGTGCGTATACATATTTATGAAAGTGATAATGAGTGTGTCACTCCATCATCCTAATGTTTGTTCGTTTGTTTAGCCCTGAGACCGTCATTAATATTCTGACAGCCCTATGGATCAGAATAATCTACCAGAGAGGTCAGTTCTGTACCTTGAAAAAGAGGGGTTACTCCCTCGAAAGCTTGGATAAAAAATTAGAACTTACAAAGGATTTGTTGTGTTTTTTTCTTCAGATGAGATATATATATATATATATATATATATATATATATATATATATATATATATATATATATATATATATATATAGAGAGAGAGAGAGAGAGAGAGAGAGAGAGAGAGTGTGTGTGTGTGTGTGTGTGTGTGTGTGCGCGTGTGCGCGCGCATATGTGTGTTTTAATTTGTCTTTCCAGAGTCATCCATCCCATGATATAAATACATGCACTGAAATATGCTTCTTGCATATTTGATTAGAGTACAATGTTCTAACTTGTATCCAAACAAGCTACTCATGTTGTTGTTGTAGTTGTTGTACCCTGGCTAAAAGACTCCAGGGATCATCCTAACAGCCGAAGCACTTGAATACTATGGTACAAATGCACCAGCTAGTGATGAGAACATTACGTGTGTGACCGTTTTTTGTATTACACCGCCACGTGGGCAGCCACACTCTGACTTCGGGGGACTCGTGTACTCATGTACAAGCTATGTTTTTTGAGAAAACGATAAAATGCTTAAACCAAATCTGCTAAAACCTCAATGTGATTTCTAGTGCTACTTTGTGCTATGGAATCGTAGCGTTGTTGAAGTGGTGTTGTTATCTGAAGAACTAGCAACAGAAATGATGCAAATCTCCAAGCAGAAGTAGTAAGAGCAGTAGTAGCAGCAGTAGTAGCAGCGGAAACTACGGTAACGGTCGTGCTGGTATCCAGGTGATAGTGATAGTGCCAGTATCGATTCCCTGCCAAACTGCCAAACACCAGTGGAGGTGAACTCACAGCATGGAAAGCCATACACATGTTAAGACAGTAACAGTGTTTTGTTTGCATATTTCTATAATTATTTGTTAAGTTATGAATTGGGGCGTACAGTGTCAGAATGTAATGTTACCTCGCCATTTTGATGCAAAAATAAATAAAATAGTTGTGTGGCATTTTGGTTTGTTTCATGTTATGCTTGGAAAAAAAATTCATGAAAAACTACCAACAAAAATTAAAGTGTCGTATTTTAATTGATGCAAATTTGCAAAGACGTTCATACCCTGGCTGCATTTACACAACGGGGCTTTGGGGACAACTGTGACAACTTTCATTACAATCGGTTCAGTGGCTTAGGCTGTGACCATTGAAACAACTCGCATTGTGTTGTATTCATTTGTTTTAAATGCATACAAAGTCAAATAAAAAGACATCCCACGAAGTCGGAATGTGGCTGCTCACGTGGCGGGGTAATCAAAAACGGTCGCACACGTAATGTTCTCATCCCTAGCTGATGCGTGTGTACCATAGTGTTCAAGCGCTTCGGCTGTTCGGATGATCCCTGGAGTCTTTTAGCCAGGGCGCAACAACAAACAAGTAACAAATAGAAAGACAAACAAACACACATACAGACGGAGAAACGCACAGCCCGTCTTTCCGGTTCCAAAGCACTACCGTTTTATGTTACCGTAAAGTAGGCTACAGAATGCGGTCTTGTGGTTCAGCCTGGAATTGATTATTGTTTTGACTGTGTGCAGCACAACACTACAAGACGCCAGCCAGCTCCATCTGCTCGGAGAATTTGGCTTTGTCACTGTGTCTGTCTGTTTGTCTGTCTGTTTGTCTCTGCGCTTGTCTGTCTGTGCATCTGTCTGTCTGCGTCAGCTGACACGAATCTGTCGGCGATACCAGAGAGCTTAATAATCAATATTATGGAATGAAATAGTGAGGCCAATATTATGTTAAGCTTTTTGACGATACACATTGCATGGCAGAGCATACATGTGATCTTCATGTCGTCAGTCTCCATGTGTCCCCGTCATTTTGTGTCCCTGTCTCCATAATGTCCCCGTCTCTATGTGTCCCTGTCTCCATAATGTCCCCGTCTCTATGTGTCCCTGTCTCCATAATGTCCCCGTCTCTATGTGTCCCTGTCTCTATAATGTCCCCGTCTCTATGTGTCCCTGTCTCTATAATGTCCCCGTCTCCATGTGTCCCTGTCTCCATAATGTCCCCGTCTCTATGTGTCCCTGTCTCCATAATGTCCCCGTCTCTATGTGTCCCTGTCTCCATAATGACCCGTCTCTATGTGTCCCTGTCTCTATAATGTCCCCGTCTCTATGTGTCCCTGCCTCTATAATGTCCCCGTCTGTATGTGTCCCTGCCTCTCATAATGTCCCCGTCTCCATGTGTCCCTGCCTCTATAATGTCCCCGTCTCTATGTGTCCCTGTCTCTATAATGTCCCCGTCTCTATGTGTCCCTGCCTCTATAATGTCCCCGTCTCTATGTGTCCCTGTCTCTATAATGTCCCCGTCTCCATGTGTCCCTGTCTCTATAATGTCCCCGTCTGTATGTGTCCCTGCCTCAATAATGTCCCCGTCTCCATGTGTCACTGCCTCTATAATGTCCCCGTCTCTATGTGTCCCTGTCTCTATAATGTCCCCGTCTCTATGTGTCCCTGCCTCTATAATGTCCCCGTCTCTATGTGTCCCTGTCTCTATAATGTCCCCGTCTGTATGTGTCCCTGTCTCTATAATGTCCCCGTCTCTATGTGTCCCTGCCTCTATAATGTCCCCGTCTCTATGTGTCCCTGTCTCTATAATGTCCCCGTCTGTATGTGTCCCTGTCTCTATAATGTCCCCGTCTCTATGTGTCCCTGCCTCTATAATGTCCCCGTCTCTATGTGTCCCTGTCTCCATAATGTCCCCGTCTCCATGTGTCCCTGCCTCTATAATGTCCCCGTCTCCATGTGTCCCTGTCTCTATAATGTCCCCGTCTCTATGTGTCCCTGTCTCTATAATGTCCCCGTCTCCATGTGTCCCTGTCTCTATAATGTCCCCGTCTCTATGTGTCCCTGTCTCAATAATATCAATACTAACTCCCCCTCACACACACACACAGATACATACCGGTGCGGTCTGAACAGAGTGCAGGGCAGGCCCTCCCCCCACAATATCAATACTAACTCCCCCTCACACACACACACATACATACCGGTGCGGTCTGAACAGAGTGCAGGGCAGGCCCTCCCCCCACAATATCAATACTAACTCCCCCTCACACACACTCACATACATACCGGTGCGGTCAGAACAGAGTGCAGGGCAGGCCCTCCCCCCACAATATCAATACTAACTCTCCCTCACACACACTCACATACATACCGGTTCGGTCAGAACAGAGTGCAGGGCAGGCCCTCCACCCACAATATCAATACTAACTCCCCCTCACACACACTCACATACATACCGATGCGGTCAGAACAGAGTGCAGGGCAGGCCCTCCCCCCACAATATCAATACTAACTCCCCCTCACACACACTCACATACATACCGATGCGGTCAGAACAGAGTGCAGGGCAGGCCCTCCACCCACAATATCAATACTAACTCCCCCTCACACACACTCACATACATACCGATGCGGTCAGAACAGAGTGCAGGGCAGGCCCTCCACCCACAATATCAATACTAACTCCCCCTCACACACACTCACATACATACCGATGCGGTCAGAACAGAGTGCAGGGCAGGCCCTCCACCCACAATATCAATACTAACTCCCCCTCACACACACTCACATACATACCGATGCGGTCAGAACAGAGTGCAGGGCAGGCCCTCCACCCACAATATCAATACTAACTCCCCCTCACACACACTCACATACATACCGATGCGGTCAGAACAGAGTGCATGGCAGGCCCTCCACCCACAATATCAATACTAACTCCCCCTCACACACACTCACATACATACCGATGCGGTCAGAACAGAGTGCAGGGCAGGCCCTCCACCCACAATATCAATACTAACTCCCCCTCACACACACTCACATACATACCGATGCGGTCAGAACAGAGTGCAGGGCAGGCCCTCCCCCCACAATATCAATACTAACTCCCCCTCACACACACTCACATACATACCGGTGCGGTCAGAACAGAGTGCAGGGCAGGCCCTCCCCCCACAATAGCCATCCTGGACAACCTCCCACACTGCTCCTCCACATCAAACCGCTCCACCCTCCTCACACTTCCGCTTCTGCTCCCATCACGTGACCGGATCTTCTTGTGCGAAGAAGAGGAAGAGGGCTTCTCCTTCCTCGTGACGACACTTCCTCCTACGTTTTGACGCGGAGACAAATGCTGCGCGTTTTCGTGACCCCCGCTGTTCTTTCGACCCGGAAGCGTTACCTCTCCGGAAGTACCCTCGCCAGGGAGGGCGTAACGGAGAGCGTTACGCCCAGGGGAGGGGTCACCGGAGGGCGTGTGAAGGTGATGAGGGGCTCGGGAAGGGAGGGTGGGGGATTTGGACATCTGGTAATGGGGAGGAGGGGGAGGGTGGTGGGAATAATGACAGCTCTCGCTCACACTAGGGCTGAAGAGACCGAAGATTGGAGCGTTCGTGTGAGTGTCTTCAGAGGAAGAAGAAATAGGGACTGAATTAACGATGCAGCTAGGTGTGTTGTCCGTGGGGTGGTGGTGGGGTGTGTGGGGGGTGTGGTGGGTGTGGGGGTGGGGGTGTGGAGGGTGTCGTCCTCTTGGCACGAACCGTTGAGGGCGTTGAGGTGCATCATGCCGCATGACTCTGAGGACGGTCTGGAACTGTTGAAGATCGCCGGTAGGTTGAACATGGTGCTGAAGGATTAGCTGCACGAACAAACCAACAGCTATGCATGTATGCGAATGTTATTTACAGCAAATTTCGGTTATAAGAAAATCGAAGGAAGATATTTTTTGTTTTCTTATATCCGAGTTTTCTTATATCCGAAACTCACATATAAGAAAACATTTTCAAGGTGTTTTTTCTTATAACCGAGTTGAATGGGGAAAAGGAGAAAAAATAAAAGACAAAAACAGAAAAAAAGGAAAATAAAAAGACAAACAGAAACATAAAACGAAGAGAAAATACTTGTTACCTAATTTGGTGCATCAAAAAAGGAAAAACGGCAAAAGAAAGGAGAAAAAAGAAAGAACAGAACAGAAAATTAAAAACAAAAATGAAGGCAGAAGCGGTGGTGAGTTGCATGATGAACGAGCAAGATAACGGAGAGCAGATGAATGATTGGGTGTGGTGTGAGAGTAACAATATTTGTTTAAATGTAAATTTCTGTTTCCTGTTTTTTTTATAATATTGTAATTTGGATGTATTTAACTTATTTTACACGATGGAAGACAATTTTCCATTTGCGTTTGTACAATGCCAATGGACAATAAAGAAACTTGTGACTTATGACTCATGTTTTATATCATAAAACCAAAAGACATGTATATGCTTAATAATGGAAAATGGATGTTGATGAATGGGTGCGTGTGAGAATGAAGGACTTGTGGAGTGGAGGGACGAGTGAGGGAAATACAATATGTTAAAACAAGGGAAGGGGCACATGTTTTTAGACACCGCCCATGACATTTTCGCATGTTATTATTTGTAAAATGAGAAGCAACGTTCTGCCGTTCTTGGGAGAGGGATAGGGTTAGGATCAGCCGTATGATTATTGTCATGAAACTGAAAGAACCAGATGTTGATAGTGGAGGTTGTAAGCATGCGGCAGGAGGGGGAGGGGGTGTCTTAAACTACACGTTAGCCGAAATAAAGAGCACGTTTACATATAAACCGGTTTCTGAATGCGGATTGAATCCGCATTCGGCGCGTTCGGTTTCATTGCATTTACACTAGGAAATACAGAACCGCTCTGACCTCATACTGAGCCCTGAATGACCCTAAAGGCAGCCTGACATGAATGCCTGGAATGCACCACAGGCCCATAAGAAGCAGCAAGTTGTTTCGCTGTGTTCCTGGTTGTTGTTGTTCTTCTTCTTCTTCCACCAGTTGGGGATGTTTATCCTGCCCCACGCTCACCGGTCTTCATTCAGACCATTAATAGCGCACAGGATGCGTGCTCTGTGAATTCGTGTCATCCATCTTACCGGTGTTGCATAACATATTTTACCCATGAAATAAATACTCTTTTCCTCATTCCTCTTTTATTGTTTTATTTTTATTTTTATTTTTTTGCAATACGCGCAAAAACTCAAATGTTTCTTTTCGGTACATTCCATTCGACTTGTAGGCCTATTTGGTCATCCGACTACACATCAATCAACAAACTTGTTTCATCAGAACTCCAAACACACCCTCTTGAAGCTTCGTCTTTCGTGAGAGAAAAGAAAAGAGGGAAAAAAAAAGAATGTAGGCCTGCACTGCTCTGAGAAATTTGCCGCGAAGCGGTAAGGGAGGGAGCACATTCCAGAGATGTCTGGCATCCAAATAGACCGAAACCGGTCTCAGACCTGGTCGCTAGCAGGTCCGAGAACGCTTTCGATAAAGTGGTTTCACGTGTAATATAAATGCACAAAAGCGGTTTGAAAGCGCTCTGAGACTGGGAAAAAATGCTAGTGTGAACGGGCTGAAAATAAAACTGAAGATGAAGAGAGTGGCTCGAGACTGGCTCGAGCAAGATGGTACAAGGTCTTCAGAAAAGAAAGAAACTCTAGGGAGAGCTGGACAGCAGAAGGTCTTCAAAGAAGAAAGAAACTCTATGGAGAGCTGGACAGCAGAAGGTCTTCAGAGAAGAAAGAAACTCTAGGGAGAGCTGGACAGCAGAAGGTCTTCAGAGAAGAAAGAAACTCTAGGGAGAGCTGGACAGCAGAAGGTCTTCAGAGAAGAAAGAAACTCTAGGGAGAGCTGGACAGCAGAAGGTCTTCAGAGAAGAAAGAAACTCTAGGGAGAGCTGGACAGCAGAAGGTCTTCAGAGAAGAAAGAAACTCTAGGGAGAGCTGGACAGCAGAAGGTCTTCAGAGAAGAAAGAAACTCTAGGGAGAGCTGGACAGCAGAAGGTCTTCAGAGAAGAAAGAAACTCTAGGGAGAGCTGGACAGCAGAAGGTCTTCAGAGAAGAAAGAAACTCTAGGGAGAGCTGGACAGCAGAAGGTCTTCAGAGAAGAAAGAAACTCTAGGGAGAGCTGGACAGCAGAAGGTCTTCAGAGAAGAAAGAAACTCTATGGAGAGCTGGACAGCAGAAGGTCTTCAGAGAAGAAAGAAACTCTAGGGAGAGCTGGACAGCAGAAGGTCTTCAGAGAAGAAAGAAACTCTAGGGAGAGCTGGACAGCAGAAGGTCTTCAGAGAAGAAAGAAACTCTAGGGAGAGCTGGACAGCAGAAGGTCTTCAGAGAAGAAAGAAACTCTAGGGAGAGCTGGACAGCAGAAGGTCTTCAGAGAAGAAAGAAACTCTATGGAGAGCTGGACAGCAGAAGGTCTTCAGAGAAGAAAGAAACTCTAGGGAGAGCTGGACAGCAGAAGGTCTTCAGAGAAGAAAGAAACTCTAGGGAGAGCTGGACAGCAGAAGGTCTTCAGAGAAGAAAGAAACTCTAGGGAGAGCTGGACAGCAGAAGGTCTTCAGAGAAGAAAGAAACTCTATGGAGAGCTGGACAGCAGAAGGTCTTCAGAGAAGAAAGAAACTCTAGGGAGAGCTGGACAGCAGAAGGTCTTCAGAGAAGAAAGAAACTCTAGGGAGAGCTGGACAGCAGAAGGTCTTCAGAGAAGAAAGAAACTCTATGGAGAGCTGGACAGCAGAAGGTCTTCAGAGAAGAAAGAAACTCTAGGGAGAGCTGGACAGCAGAAGGTCTTCAGAGAAGAAAGAAACTCTAGGGAGAGCTGGACAGCAGAAGGTCTTCAGAGAAGAAAGAAACTCTAGGGAGAGCTGGACAGCAGAAGGTCTTCAGAGAAGAAAGAAACTCTATGGAGAGCTGGACAGCAGAAGGTCTTCAGAGAAGAAAGAAACTCTAGGGAGAGCTGGACAGCAGAAGGTCTTCAGAGAAGAAAGAAACTCTAGGGAGAGCTGGACAGCAGAAGGTCTTCAGAGAAGAAAGAAACTCTAGAGAGAGCTGGACAGCAGAAGGTCTTCAGAGAAGAAAGAAACTCTAGGGAGAGCTGGACAGCAGAAGGTCTTCAGAGAAGAAAGAAACTCTAGGGAGAGCTGGACAGCAGAAGGTCTTCAGAGAAGAAAGAAACTCTAGGGAGAGCTGGACAGCAGAAGGTCTTCAGAGAAGAAAGAAACTCTAGGGAGAGCTGGACAGCAGAAGGTCTTCAGAGAAGAAAGAAACTCTATGGAGAGCTGGACAGCAGAAGGTCTTCAGAGAAGAAAGAAACTCTATGGAGAGCTGGACAGCAGAAGGTCTTCAGAGAAGAAAGAAACTCTATGGAGAGCTGGACAGCAGAAGGTCTTCAGAGAAGAAAGAAACTCTATGGAGAGCTGGACAGCAGAAGGTCTTCAGAGAAGAAAGAAACTCTATGGAGAGCTGGACAGCAGAAGGTTTTCAGAGAAGAAAGAAACTCTAGGGAGAGCTGGACAGCAGAAGGTCTTCAGAGAAGAAAGAAACTCTAGGGAGAGCTGGACAGTAGAAGGTCTTCAGAGAAGAAAAACTCTATGGAGAGCTGGACAGCAGAAGGTCTTCAGAGAAG
>CM065695.1:2059066-2069066 GCA_017654935.2 Phymorhynchus buccinoides | reverse complement strand
AGTGCGTGCGTGTGCGCATGCAAGTACTTGTGAAATACTGTTGAATTTAATAATAATGCTACATAAGATCAGACGAAGTATCATGATAACGTATCTTCCCGACTGCTTTCACAACTGTTGTCAATACTGTTACCACCTTTTAAAATAAAAAACAAGAACAATTCATCATCGCTTGGTATCCTTGCGGACACACGCTAGCGAGTGTGTGCTTGCTTGTGTGAGTGCGTTCTTGCGTGTGCGCATGTACCTTTATATGTCATTATGCATTTTGTTCTAACCGAGTGAGATAATTATGCACTTTTGTTACGTTCCAATGTTTGTCGTGTAAGATATGCACTTTTGTTATGATCTAGGCTAATTGTGTACAATATATACTGTTGTTGTTCTAATCGATGATATGTCTTTTATATTCTATTTGTATGACATTTGTAAAGCACTTAGAGCCCTGATTTAGATAATATGCGCTATAAACAAAAATCAACATCATTATTTCTTGAAACCTCAAAACTCAACTCTTCAGACAATGGTTGGCGTTCTCTGCTCCACAATTGTCCCCTGACCTCAAGGCACTAAATAGTTAGCGCTTTGTTTGCTCGCAACGCTTTGGCTTAGGCACCTGTAGACTGTTAACTTCAGCGGTAAACACCATCAGCATCACTATCGGCTTCTGATACCAACACTCGCTGCGGAGGACAAGAGAGATCATATGCTTGTTGTCTAGGTGATTACTAACGGCACAGACTATAGAAGGAATAAGACGTATTTCTTATTCCTTATATGGTCTTTGCGTTTCATTGGAAAGAATAGTCACAGGGTTTTTTTCAAATTTCTGACAAGGGGACCATGTTTTTATCTGTGACAATGTACCTGTATGTCTATATATATATATATATATATATGTGTGTGTGTGTGTGGGGGGGGGGGGGGGTTGTCTGTAGGCATAGGCGTACCATAAAGCATGCATGCCAGTCAGTCGTTTCCAGCCATGACTGCCAGATTGGAGAGGGAGCAGATACTGTTCTGGTGGGCTGGGCTAGACAGTGGAGATGCCTTGCCCAGGGTACATCCCCACACCATAATTTACTTTTACCTAACTACTTTACATTTCAAAGTTAGAATGAATCCAGATTATGAATCACACTGAAGTGTCGTGTAGATGTTGCACTAAATTTGTGAAATTGCCCGTTTCATGAAATGAGCAAGATTTTGCTTGTTTTGTAAAACAAACAACAACATTGCGTTTTTCACGAAACAAGAAAATCTGCTGCTTATTTCATGAAACGAGCTAAAATAGCTTGCAAGTTTCACGAAATCTCTCTCTCTCTCTCTCTCTCTCTCTCTCGGAGGTGTTTTTTGTTGTTGTTGTTTTGTGTTTTTTTGTGGGGTGGGGTGGGGTGGGGGTCTTAAATCTTGAATTGCTGTTGTGTGGCCATTTTTGCCTTGTATTATATTACTTGTATATTTTTGTCACTATTGTTGCCGGTTTTGTTGTTGTTTTTACGTTTTTGTTAATCATTTTCTTCATTAATTGTTTATTTGCTTGAGGGCAATAGTGTAAAAAAGCTACCCAGCTTATCTGTTTTACCCTCAATAAAAACATTCGTATTCATATTCGTATTCGTATTCGTATATTCGTATTCTCTCTCTCACACACACACACACACACACACACACACGCGCGCGCGCGCGCGAGAGAGAGAGCACGCACGCACATATGCACGCACGCTCGCGCGCGCACACACACACACACACGCGTGCGAGTATATTGTGGATTTTGTTTCAAAAAATTACAACAGAACAAGGAATCTTATGTCTCCTGCAGAAGCTTGCATTCATTCTGTCCATTGCATTCATTCTGTCCATTGCATTCATTCTGTCCATTGCATTCATTCTGTCCATTGCAGCATTCGTCCATTGCTGCATGCATTCGTCCATTCATTTAGTGATTCATTCAGCCAGTCACTATATATATATATATTCACTCCTCCTCCTCCGACCTCCTCAGTCTGTCTTTATGTTGTCTGTCGTCCTGTCTTTGTCTCTTAGTAAGCAAGCAGGGATTAAACAGAACAATGGTGTCAGCTTGCCTGTCTTCCCAGCCTACATAACTATGCACACGGTCATATTAAAATCACAATATATGAAATAGTGAGGCTAAGAGAGAGGATATAGTGAAATTGTGCTGCCTCAAGTCCTAGCGATAGGTGAGGACACGCAGAGTTTCACCAGTCCAATAACACAGCACGCATATCATCTGGAGTGGATCTTACATTTATTGAGAGGATGCGATACATCACTGGAACAAGGTGAAGAACTGAAAACAGACAAGAAATAAGAACTACTAAGAGACTGCTTAGCTCCAATAAATTAAAAAAACCCAAATAAATCATGCGTAACATCTCCTTTAAACATTATTGGTGAAAGGATGACACAAGATTACCTGCCACAAAATACCAATCAGTCTTGCTTAGACAAAGTGAAACCGACTTTTGGGAAAATCACCCAAGGCGGCGTATTATAACCTTCACTCATCATTATTTACATAAACTGTAAAGAAAGTTTGTAAATCATCATGGAACTAGCACATGAGAATTTGTCTTAACGGTACCAAGAATAGGCTTAATTCCTATTGGGAGAATCATAAACTTATTTTAGAATTCACCTTGTCATTAAAGACATACATACTTTTGACTAGAACTAATGGGTGACGAAATAAACTAATATCTTCGATGAAAATAAATCTACGCAAACGTGATTCAAACTTGTGCTTTACCCACAAAACAACCATCCAAATAGAATCCAGAAAAATAATTAAATCTACTCCACATCTACTATTCATACAACCACAATAACTACAATGGGGAACTGACTTTACAATAAATAAACAAATCATATATCTTTACTTACGATTTGTGAGGGGCCATGGCTGGATTAGTAAAAATAACGCATTGAAGAATCTTACAAGTTACATCATGGATGCTAGGCGGAAGAGGAAAACGAGCATTAAACAAAGAGCATGCGCGTACAAATTAAATTTAGGGTCCTAGTCTACAAATACAACTAAAGAAAAATCGCTTCTCTTTTACATACATACAGAACAGAAATGAATAAATGGAAGGAACGTTTCGTACTTAACTTCCTTTTACCAAAGTTATTTTGGAACCTATTCGCCCAGCAAAGTGAGGATGAACTTGGGTCAGTATTGTTGTGGCAACTATTTTCACTTTGCTAGGCGAATAGGTGCCATAAATAACTTTGGTAAAAGGGAGTTAATTACGAGAAGTTCCTTCCCCTTATTCATTTCACTAAAATCGCCATCATCACGTTCAGTAATGCCTGGCAGTTGTCGATGAATTTCTGATGAACAGGCCAGCTTCGTTGGCCCATAGAGATTGCACACAGATGGTAATGGGACAGGCCAGCTTCGTTGGCCCATAGAGATTGCACACAGATGGTAATGGGACAGGCCAGCTTCGTTGGCCCATAGAGATTGCACACAGATGGTAATGGGACAGGCCAGCTTCGTTGGCCCATAGAGATTGCACACAGATGGTAATGGGACATGCCAGCTTCGTTGGCCCATAGAGATTGCACACAGATGGTAATGGGACAGGCCAGCTTCGTTGGCCCATAGAGATTGCACACAGATGGTAATGGGACAGGCCAGCTTCGTTGGCCCATAGAGATTGCACACAGATGGTAATGGGACAGACCCATAGAGATTGCACACAGATGGTAATGGGACAGGCCAGCTTCGTTGGCCCATAGAGATTGCACACAGATGGTAATGGGACAGACCCATAGAGATTGCACACAGATGGTAATGGGACAGGCCAGCTTCGTTGGCCCATAGAGATTGCACACAGATGGTAATGGGACAGGCCAGCTTCGTTGGCCCATAGAGATTGCACACAGATGGTAATGGGACAGACCCATAGAGATTGCACACAGATGGTAATGGGACAGGCCCATAGAGATTGCACACATATGGTAATGGGACAGACCCATAGAGATTGCTACAGATGGTAATGGGACAGACCCATAGAGATTGCACACAGATGGTAATGGGACAGGCCCATAGAGATTGCTACAGATGGTAATGGGACAGACCCATAGAGATTGCACACAGATGGTAATGGGACAGGCCCATAGAGATTGCTACAGATGGTAATGGGACAGACCCATAGAGATTGCACACAGATGGTAATGGGACAGGCCAGCTTCGTTGGCCCATAGAGATTGCACACAGATGGTAATGGGACAGGCCAGCTTCGTTGGCCCATAGAGATTGCACACAGATGGTAATGGGACATGCCAGCTTCGTTGGCCCATAGAGATTGCACACAGATGGTAATGGGACAGGCCAGCTTCGTTGGCCCATAGAGATTGCACACAGATGGTAATGGGACATGCCAGCTTCGTTGGCCCATAGAGATTGCACACAGATGGTAATGGGACAGACCCATAGAGATTGCACACAGATGGTAATGGGACAGACCCATAGAGATTGCTACAGATGGCAATGGGACAGACCCATAGAGATTGCACACAGATGGTAA
This sequence comes from Phymorhynchus buccinoides, assembly GCA_017654935.2. NCBI lineage: Eukaryota > Metazoa > Mollusca > Gastropoda > Neogastropoda > Raphitomidae > Phymorhynchus > Phymorhynchus buccinoides. The sequence continues at coordinate 2,064,507 of CM065695.1, read as the reverse complement.
TGGGACAGGCCCATAGAGATTGCTACAGATGGTAATGGGACAGACCCATAGAGATTGCACACAGATGGTAATGGGACAGGCCCATAGAGATTGCTACAGATGGTAATGGGACAGACCCATAGAGATTGCACACAGATGGTAATGGGACAGGCCCATAGAGATTGCTACAGATGGTAATGGGACAGACCCATAGAGATTGCACACAGATGGTAATGGGACAGGCCCATAGAGATTGCTACAGATGGTAATGGGACAGACCCATAGAGATTGCACACAGATGGTAATGGGACAGACCCATAGAGATTGCTACAGATGGCAATGGGACAGACCAATAGAGATTGCTACAGATGGTCATTTTGGACTGATGATGGCGCTAGAAGACTTACGACTTGATAGCACACTCATACAGAGACAGTGCAAAGAAATGTTCCATCTTTCTCTGGCATGCTTGGAGGTAGGGTTTGCTTGGACAATCATACAGAGACAGTGCAAGAAATGTTCCATCTTTCTCTGGCATGCTTGGAGGTAGGGTTTGCTTGGACAATCATACAGAGACAGTGCAAGAAATGTTCCATCTTTCTCTGGCATGCTTGGAGGTAGGGTTTGCTTGGACAATCATACAGAGACAGTGCAAAGAAATGTTCCATCTTTCTCTGGCATGCTTGGAGGTAGGGTTTGCTTGGACAATCATACAGAGACAGTGCAAGAAATGTTCCATCTTTCTCTGGCATGCTTGGAGGTAGGGTTTGCTTGGACAATCATACAGAGACAGCGCAAAGAAATGTTCCATCTTTCTCTGGCATGCTTGGAGGTAGGGTTTGCTTGGACAATCATACAGAGACAGTGCAAGAAATGTTCCATCTTTCTCTGGCATGCTTGGAGGTAGGGTTTGCTTGGACAATCATACAGAGACAGCGCAAAGAAATGTTCCATCTTTCTCTGGCATGCTTGGAGGTAGGGTTTGCTTGGACAGAGCTGTTGATCGTCAGACGGAAAATATGTATTGATCAGCTGATTAACAATGGCCTTAATTACTTCACTGTCGCCGACGTAGCGCATAATTATTTATGTTTGTTTCTCTCTGTCTCTGTCTCTGTCTCTGTCTCTGACTCTGTCTATGTCTCTGTGTCTCTGTCTCTGACTCTATCTATGTCTCCGTGTCTCTGTCTCTATTTATTTATCTGTACATGTGTATATGTGGCTGCTTATGTGCTTGTGCGTGCTTGTATGTGCACGTGCGAGTGTGTGTATGCGTGCGTGCGTGCTTGTGTGTGTGTGTGTGTGTGTGTGTGTGTGTGTGTGTGTGTGTGACAGCTTAATCTCAGTTGTCAATACAGTACTGTTTGGCTCATTCTTTCACCTGTCTTCAATGTGTTTACTCTCTCTCTCTCTCTCTCTCTCTCTCTCTCTCTCTCTCTCTCTCTCTCTCTCTCTCTCTCTCTCTCTCTCTCTCTCTCTCTCTCTCTCTCTCTCTCTCTCTCTCTCTCTCTCTCTCTCTCTCTCTCTCTCTCTCTCTTCGTTGCATCCATGATTTTATATGGCAGAAACTCAAACACAGTTTGGGACACACACACCCGGCCAACCCTGGAGTGTATTGACACCATTAGTGGTTGTATGATGAATTGCTTAACTGGAACGTAGGCGGCACTGACGCTTCAATGTGTGTGCGTGTGTGTGTGTGTGTGTGTGTGTGTGTGTGTGTGTGTGTGTGTGTGTGTGTGTGTGTGTGTGTGTGTGTGTGTGTGTGTGTGTGTGTGTGTGTGTGTGTGTGTGTGTGTGTGTGTGTGTGTGTGTGTGTGTGTGTGTGTGTGTGTGTGTATGTGTGTGTGTCCGTAAGTGTGAGTGTATGTGCGCACGCGTGTGTGTGATTGAGTGAGTGGGTGTGCTTATGTGTTAATGTATGTTTGTGGGGAAAATGGTTAACTTTGTTTCATTTCACAAGTGTTCTGCTTTTGTTTCTTTATTGTTTGTTTTCCAAGGGCGTGCTAATCATTGAGTTCATCCGCAAACACCTTCACTTCAACAGATATCGCCTTCTTTCAACGCACATATTTATTAAGTGATGGTGCTTGGGGAAAACGGACATAAATCGATCAATATGTTTTTGAGCAGAAGCCCGATAGAATAGTCATCAACCCCCAAAATGCCAATTGTCTATTTATGGCATATTCGGGTCTATTTTGATGTATTCTACCAGTATCCACAACATGAAAGACAATAAAATATTGTCAATGATTTCTATGTTTACTGATTTGATTGTTGTTTATCACGTCAGTAGAAATAAAGAGGCAACATTCTGTCTTATATGTCCGGTTTCTGCAAATGGTCCATCTCGAATGTCACACTTCAAATACCTATAAAATAAAAACTAGACAAGATAACTCAATTTCGTTTTCTGCGTATTGATTATGAGTCTTCGCGCCATCTTGTAGAAACAAATCGCAGCCTGTACCGACATTTCATTATGTTTGATTTTCCTGTGACGAGGTAATGGGTTAAAAGGCTAAGTCCCTAGGGAAGACTTTAGAAAATTTGCCTTTAGCCCACTTCTCTAGGGTATGGGAGATGAGCAACTTTCCCGGCCCCTTTTCATCTAATAAATTTATATTTGTGCCCGGGTTCTGGCTCGTATGGTTGTAAGAAATACAAGTGGTTGAATTGCTCTAAATGGCAGACAGAGAGAAGTAGGGTTTTACATGAAATTACAAGACTCCCACTCTCATCAGTCTGACCAAAGGGTTCAGGATTATTTGACACTTGTATTTTATTTACTCCCAAAATCTGCATAAGATTATGCAACAATAATAATAAAGCAGCTCAATGGCGCCAAAACAAAATATGGATAAAAAAACAATGGAATCCGAAAGGATTTACAAGACTTTTGTCTTTCTATAAGGTTCGCCCCATGCCGGAAGGGTTACTAATTATCTTCAGTGTCCGTAGGAAAGTTCAATTGATTGGCGCGGTTTTATAAACTTAGCTCTTGGCAAGTTCCTCCGTAGTGATCGGCGAATGCTGGTGTGGCTGGGCTTGCTCGTCAGATGAGAGTAGCTCCCAGTCGTTCCGGTTACGGCTTCGCGGGATGGCACGGTTCAAGCGTGGTCTCCTCGCGGATTCTGGGTGCGGGGTGTCTTTCCCGTCTTGGTGCTTGTGAGGCAGGGGTAATCTTCCTGCCCACGATGCCCTGCTGATAATCACAGGAGAAGGTGGATGTAGATCTCTATGGCTTAGAGACAAGGGGCTTCAGTCGGCAGGGCATTAGTGAATCCCAACCGGCTAGAAGGCTTCCCTTGTACAATAGCACTAGTTAATAAATAAACTGAATTTCAGTTAATAAACTGAGATCAGTAAAACATAAAAGGTGATCAAGACAACATCACTCTCCATCCAACACCTGGAAAGGAATGGTATCATAAAGTGCAAGATTGCGGCCCATAGGTTTCCTACTAAAAATAGACAAAAGGGTTAGTAGGCATAAACTCCGGTTCTGGTACCAAAAGTGTTAAAGTCAAAAACACACACACACAAATAATCAGTGCACATAAATAGAATAGAATGTTTACCACTTCTTTTCAATAACATCTCTATCTACTCCTTATTCATCATTGAACATAGGATCTAGATCAAAACTAGGGTCAAACAAACAACCAGTCTCAATCACCAGTCATCAATAAGACTTACTAGGTGGGCTATTCTGGCTGGGAGAGGTGTTGCTCTAGTCAGTTTCAGCGTCTTGTGTGAAAAACTTTTTCTCACTACGCCAATTATAGCCTTCACTTTCAAACAATGAAAGCCTGTCATTGGTTTATTGCAGTCGACACGTCACAAGATGATGTTCAAAATGTACAGAACAATCACGCGCCAATTACATCCTTATCACGTGCCGACATTCAAATCCTTCTCGTGATTAGAAAGGACGAGTTGTCTTACAAAGGGAGCCGACTGTTGATATCACTATCTCGTGATGAGACGGTAGATAAGAGGGGGGGGGGGGGTGAAGGGAGATAACCTCGGTAGGGGTTACATGCCGACAGGGGAGACAAATCAACCTTCAAAGGGACCAATCCCTTAATCGGCATTCTTTAGATGGTGGGTGGCAATTAACGTGGCGGCCGGACAGAGAAATGAAAAGGAGAGGGGGGGGGGGGGGTGTAGATAAAGAAAGAGGGGTCGCGCGGGACACTTACGTCACATTTCCCATTCACCATCACCCGTGAGCTCTTTATAATGTTGGCTTTAAACAGACGAACGCGAAGCAACCTCATCAGCAAATTCAGGCCTAAATATTTCAACGACAGTTACAAAAAAAATATAGGCATACGCGATGATTCAGTTTGTATATGATAGCCTGCCTGAACCCAATAAACCAATGGAGTTACCACAAAGATATTCTAAAAGGGTAAGATGGATTACTTAAAAGCTCTGCGAACCGGGCTGATAGAGTTATCGTTAGTGGGGACGTGTACACTATTCACAGTGGAGGCTATCCAAAAACTCGGACAGGAACTTGAACGGAGAATTCAACTGGCCTATCGATGTGTAAAATGTGTCACGTTTCAAAGGGACATAACCAGTGTTTTTGTCCTCACTATAGGGAAAAGAGACCGGATGTTTATCTTCCCCTGTACAGTCTTTGGTTACTATCCACAAAAACCAAATCAGCGATATTTTTCCTCTTCATAGTAACAAATCGAACGGGGCTGCTTACAATGTAGCAATCAATCTTCAGACTAATATTATATTAGATAGATAGATAAATAAATAACTAAATAAATAAATAAATAAAATTCAGTTCTAAAAAACACGTCACGTTTTCGTACACTTTTCATAAATGTTCTATTCTTGGGCGATTTTCTATTAACACCTATAATTGTTCTACAATCCCGTTGGTCAGATATATGAAATCTGCGTTGGTCATCGTAGAGTCGTGACGTACAGACCATTTGGCTTTTCCGTTAGCCAGCGTCTATGAACCGTGACCATGAGCGCGTTTTAAGCAGTTAACACTAAACTCCCCAGATGATTGGCTGTTTAGCCTAACTTGGATTGTGCTGCCCGTGTTAGCTGTTCAAGACGCGCCCGTGATCACGGCACCAGCTTAGCACCTGGTCACCAGGGGGCATTACCTCGTCAGTGGTCAAATCACCATGACGACCGACGCCGTTGACAGGCAATGCTGCGGGTGTCCGCGTTGTTGAGTCATTGCGTTCCGTAGCGCTTTGTAGCGTCGTGAATATTAACCCATCTTTGAAACGCTCTTAACGTTGCGTGGAGACTGTTTCATACATTGTATTTTTGAACTGTGATTTTTTTCTGAATCAATTTTTCAACCGTTTTCAATATTCACAATATTTGTGAACACTGGCAACAACAGCAACAACATACAGTATTTATACGGCGCTGAATCTGGATAGAAATCAAATCAAAGCGCACACACACGT
>CM065695.1:2021566-2054066 GCA_017654935.2 Phymorhynchus buccinoides | reverse complement strand
TTTATATTCAGTATTTTACGTTAGCTTTGACTTTGAAAAACGTCCTCGGATAAGATAAAAAATATCATCAAAACTTTACTATATCCGAACATCGTTTATAAGAAAAACCTGTTATAGTAAAGGAAACTCAGTGCTCCCCTGGACTTTACTATAAGCGGGGTGTACTGTACATTGACTTATGGAAAGCTGTGTACAAAAAAAACCAAGTGCATGGCCATCACCCTGATCATTGTGTGTTTGTTGAATGGTTAGTAAAGTGTGTTAGTATTCTATGATCATTGTGTGTTTGTTGAATGGTTAGTAAAGTGTGTTAGTATTCTATGATCATTGTGTGTTTGTGTTATGATTGGTTAGTAAAGTGTGTTAGTATTCTATGATCATTGTGTGTTTGTTGAATGGTTAGTAAAGTGTGTTAGTATTCTATGATCATTGTGTGTTTGTTATGATTGGTTAGTAAAGTGTGTTAGTATTCTATGATCATTGTGTGTTTGTTATGATTGGTTAGTAAAGTGTGTTAGTATTCTATGATCATTGTGTGTTTGTTGAATGGTTAGTAAAGTGTGTTAGTATTCTATGATCATTGTGTGTTTGTTATGATTGGTTAGTAAAGTGTGTTAGTATTCTATGATCATTGTGTCTTTATTGATTGGTTAGTAAAGTGTGTTAGTATTCTATGATCATTGTGTTTTGTTATGATTGGTTAGTAAAGTGTGTTAGTATTCTATGATCATTGTGTGTTTGTTGATTGGTTAGTAAAGTGTGTTAGTATTCTATTCATTGTGTGTTTGTTGATCATATGATCATTGTGTTTTGTTGATTGGTTAGTAAAGTGTGTTAGTATTCTATGATCATTGTGTGTTTGTTGAATGGTTAGTAAAGTGTGTTAGTATTCTATGATCATTGTGTGTTTGTTATGATTGGTTAGTAAAGTGTGTTAGTATTCTATGATCATTGTGTGTTTGTTTGTGTTCTGTTGATTGGTTAGTAAAGTGTGTTAGTATTCTATGATCATTGTGTGTTTGTTGAATGGTTAGTAAAGTGTGTTAGTATTCTATGATCATTGTGTGTTTGTTGATTGGTTAGTAAAGTGTGTTAGTATTCTATGATCATTGTGTGTTTGTTGAATGGTTAGTAAAGTGTGTTAGTATTCTATGATCATTGTGTGTTTGTTGATTGGTTAGTAAAGTGTGTTAGTATTCTATGATCATTGTGTGTTTGTGTTATGATTGGTTAGTAAAGTGTGTTAGTATTCTATGATCATTGTGTGTTTGTTGATTGGTTAGTAAAGTGTGTTAGTATTCTATGATCATTGTGTGTTTGTTATGATTGGTTAGTAAAGTGTGTTAGTATTCTATGATCATTGTGTGTTTGTTATGATTGGTTAGTAAAGTGTGTTAGTATTCTATGATCATTGTGTGTTTGTTGAATGGTTAGTAAAGTGTGTTAGTATTCTATGATCATTGTGTGTTTGTTGAATGGTTAGTAAAGTGTGTTAGTATTCTATGATCATTGTGTGTTTGTTGAATGGTTAGTAAAGTGTGTTAGTATTCTATGATCATTGTGTGTTTGTGTTATGATTGGTTAGTAAAGTGTGTTAGTATTCTATGATCATTGTGTGTTTGTTATGAATGGTTAGTAAAGTGTGTTAGTATTCTATGATCATTGTGTGTTTGTTATGATTGGTTAGTAAAGTGTGTTAGTATTCTATGATCATTGTGTTCTGTTATGATTGGTTAGTAAAGTGTGTTAGTATTCTATGATCATTGTGTGTTTGTTGAATTGGTTAGTAAAGTGTGTTAGTATTCTATGATCATTGTGTTTTGTTATGATTGGTTAGTAAAGTGTGTTAGTATTCTATGATCATTGTGTGTTTGTTATGATTGGTTAGTAAAGTGTGTTAGTATTCTATGATCATTGTGTGTTTGTTGATTGGTTAGTAAAGTGTGTTAGTATTCTATGATCATTGTGTGTTTGTTATGATTGGTTAGTAAAGTGTGTTAGTATTCTATGATCATTGTGTGTTTGTTATGATTGGTTAGTAAAGTGTGTTAGTATTCTATGATCATTGTGTGTTGATTGGTTAGTAAAGTGTGTTAGTATTCTATGATCATTGTGTTCTGTTAGATAAAAGTGTGTTAGTATTCTATGATCATTGTGTTTTGTTATGATTGGTTCAGTAAAGTGTGTTAGTATTCTATGATCATTGTGTGTTTGTTGATTGGTTAGTAAAGTGTGTTAGTATTCTATGATCATTGTGTGTTTGTTATGATTGGTTAGTAAAGTGTGTTAGTATTCTATGATCATTGTGTTTTGTTGAAGTGTGTTAGTAAAGTGTGTTATGTATTCTATGATCATTGTGTGTTTGTTATGATTGGTTAGTAAAGTGTGTTAGTATTCTATGATCATTGTGTGTTTGTTATGATTGGTTAGTAAAGTGTGTTAGTATTCTATGATCATTGTGTGTTTGTTATGATTGGTTAGTAAAGTGTGTTAGTATTCTATGATCATTGTGTGTTTGTTGATTGGTTAGTAAAGTGTGTTAGTATTCTATGATCATTGTGTGTTTGTGTTATGATTGGTTAGTAAAGTGTGTTAGTATTCTATGATCATTGTGTGTTTGTTGAATGGTTAGTAAAGTGTGTTAGTATTCTATGATCATTGTGTGTTTGTTGATTGGTTAGTAAAGTGTGTTAGTATTCTATGATCATTGTGTGTTTGTTATGATTGGTTAGTAAAGTGTGTTAGTATTCTATGATCATTGTGTTTTGTTATGATTGGTTCAGTAAAGTGTGTTAGTATTCTATGATCATTGTGTGTTTGTTATGATTGGTTAGTAAAGTGTGTTAGTATTCTATGATCATTGTGTTCTGTTATGATCATTGTGTTTTGTAAAGTGTGTTAGTATTCTATGATCATTGTGTGTTTGTTATGATTGGTTAGTAAAGTGTGTTAGTATTCTATGATCATTGTGTGTTTGTTGATTGGTTAGTAAAGTGTGTTAGTATTCTATGATCATTGTGTGTTTGTTATGATTGGTTAGTAAAGTGTGTTAGTATTCTATGATCATTGTGTGTTTGTTATGATTGGTTCAGTAAAGTGTGTTAGTATTCTATGATCATTGTGTGTTTGTTGAATGGTTAGTAAAGTGTGTTAGTATTCTATGATCATTGTGTGTTTGTGTTATGATTGGTTAGTAAAGTGTGTTAGTATTCTATGATCATTGTGTGTTTGTTATGATTGGTTAGTAAAGTGTGTTAGTATTCTATGATCATTGTGTTTTGTTATGATTGGTTAGTAAAGTGTGTTAGTATTCTATGATCATTGTGTGTTTGTTGATTGGTTAGTAAAGTGTGTTAGTATTCTATGATCATTGTGTGTTTGTTATGATTGATTGTAAAGTGTGTTAGTAAAGTGTGTTAGTAAAGTGTGTTATTCTATGATCATTGTGTGTTTGTTATGATTGGTTAGTAAAGTGTGTTAGTATTCTATGATCATTGTGTGTTTGTTGTGAATTGGTTAGTAAAGTGTGTTAGTATTCTATGATCATTGTGTGTTTGTTGATTGGTTAGTAAAGTGTGTTAGTATTCTATGATCATTGTGTGTTTGTTATGATTGGTTAGTAAAGTGTGTTAGTATTCTATGATCATTGTGTGTGTTAGTTGATCATTGTGTTTTGTTATGATTGGTTCAGTAAAGTGTGTTAGTATTCTATGATCATTGTGTGTTTGTTATGATTGGTTCAGTAAAGTGTGTTAGTATTCTATGATCATTGTGTTCTGTTATTGATGATCATGGTTAGTAAAGTGTGTTAGTATTCTATGATCATTGTGTTTTGTTATGATTGGTTCAGTAAAGTGTGTTAGTATTCTATGATCATTGTGTGTTTGTTATGATTGGTTAGTAAAGTGTGTTAGTATTCTATGATCATTGTGTGTTTGTTATGATTGGTTCAGTAAAGTGTGTTAGTATTCTATGATCATTGTGTGTTTGTTATGATTGGTTAGTAAAGTGTGTTAGTATTCTATGATCATGTTCTGTTCAGTTTCTATGATGTGTTTGTTATGATTGGTTAGTAAAGTGTGTTAGTATTCTATGATCATTGTGTGTTTGTTTATGATTGGTTAGTAAAGTGTGTTAGTATTCTATGATCATTGTGTTTTGTTATGATTGGTTAGTAAAGTGTGTTAGTATTCTATGATCATTGTGTTTTGTGTTATGATTGGTTCAGTAAAGTGTGTTAGTATTCTATGATCATTGTGTTTTGTTATGATTGGTTAGTAAAGTGTGTTAGTATTCTATGATCATTGTGTTTTGTTATGATTGGTTAGTAAAGTGTGTTAGTATTCTATGATCATTGTGTGTTTGTTATGATTGGTTAGTAAAGTGTGTTAGTATTCTATGATCATTGTGTTTTGTTATGATTGGTTCAGTAAAGTGTGTTAGTATTCTATGATCATTGTGTTTTGTTATGATTGGTTAGTAAAGTGTGTTAGTATTCTATGATCATTGTGTTTTGTTATGATTGGTTCAGTAAAGTGTGTTAGTATTCTATGATCATTGTGTGTTTGTTATGATTGGTTAGTAAAGTGTGTTAGTATTCTATGATCATTGTGTGTTTGTTATGATTGGTTAGTAAAGTGTGTTAGTATTCTATGATCATTGTGTGTTTGTTATGATTGGTTAGTAAAGTGTGTTAGTATTCTATGATCATTGTGTGTTTGTTATGATTGGTTAGTAAAGTGTGTTAGTATTCTATGATCATTGTGTGTTTGTTATGATTGGTTAGTAAAGTGTGTTAGTATTCTATGATCATTGTGTGTTTGTTATGATTGGTTAGTAAAGTGTGTTAGTATTCTATGATCATTGTGTGTTTGTTATGATTGGTTAGTAAAGTGTGTTAGTATTCTATGATCATTGTGTTCTGTTTGTTGATGATTGGTTAGTAAAGTGTGTTAGTATTCTATGATCATTGTGTGTTTGTTATGATTGGTTAGTAAAGTGTGTTAGTATTCTATGATCATTGTGTGTTTGTTATGATTGGTTAGTAAAGTGTGTTAGTATTCTATGATCATTGTGTGTTTGTTGATTGGTTAGTAAAGTGTGTTAGTATTCTATGATCATTGTGTGTTTGTTATGATTGGTTAGTAAAGTGTGTTAGTATTCTATGATCATTGTGTTTGATTGTTATGATTTAGTTTCTAGTAAAGTGTGTTAGTATTCTATGATCTATTGTTGTGTTCTGTTATGATTGGTTAGTAAAGTGTGTTAGTATTCTATGATCATTGTGTGTTTGTTATGATTGGTTAGTAAAGTGTGTTAGTATTCTATGATCATTGTGTTTTGTTATGATTGGTTAGTAAAGTGTGTTAGTATTCTATGATCATTGTGTGTTTGTTATGATTGGTTAGTAAAGTGTGTTAGTATTCTATGATCATTGTGTGTTTGTTATGATTGGTTAGTAAAGTGTGTTAGTATTCTATGATCATTGTGTTTTGTTATGATTGGTTCAGTAAAGTGTGTTAGTATTCTATGATCATTGTGTTTTGTTATGATTGGTTCAGTAAAGTGTGTTAGTATTCTATGATCATTGTGTGTTTGTTATGATTGGTTCAGTAAAGTGTGTTAGTATTCTATGATCATTGTGTGTTTGTTATGATTGGTTAGTAAAGTGTGTTAGTATTCTATGATCATTGTGTTTTGTTATGATTGGTTAGTAAAGTGTGTTAGTATTCTATGATCATTGTGTGTTTGTTATGATTGGTTAGTAAAGTGTGTTAGTATTCTATGATCATTGTGTGTTTGTTATGATTGGTTAGTAAAGTGTGTTAGTATTCTATGATCATTGTGTTTTGTTATGATTGGTTAGTAAAGTGTGTTAGTATTCTATGATCATTGTGTTCTGTTATGATTGGTTCAGTAAAGTGTGTTAGTATTCTATGATCATTGTGTGTTTGTTATGATTGGTTAGTAAAGTGTGTTAGTATTCTATGATCATTGTGTGTTTGTTATGATTGGTTAGTAAAGTGTGTTAGTATTCTATGATCATTGTGTTTTGTTATGATTGGTTAGTAAAGTGTGTTAGTATTCTATGATCATTGTGTGTTTGTTATGATTGGTTAGTAAAGTGTGTTAGTATTCTATGATCATTGTGTGTTTGTTATGATTGGTTAGTAAAGTGTGTTAGTATTCTATGATCATTGTGTGTTTGTTATGATTGGTTAGTAAAGTGTGTTAGTATTCTATGATCATTGTGTTTTGTTATGATTGGTTCAGTAAAGTGTGTTAGTATTCTATGATCATTGTGTGTTTGTTATGATTGGTTAGTAAAGTGTGTTAGTATTCTATGATCATTGTGTGTTTGTTATGATTGGTTCAGTAAAGTGTGTTAGTATTCTATGATCATTGTGTGTTTGTTATGATTGGTTAGTAAAGTGTGTTAGTATTCTATGATCATTGTGTTTTGTTATGATTGGTTAGTAAAGTGTGTTAGTATTCTATGATCATTGTGTGTCTGTGTATGATTGGTTAGTAAAGTGTGTTAGTATTCTATGATCATTGTGTGTTTGTTATGATTGGTTAGTAAAGTGTGTTAGTATTCTATGATCATTGTGTTTTGTTATGATTGGTTAGTAAAGTGTGTTAGTATTCTATGATCATTGTGTGTTTGTTTATGATTGGTTAGTAAAGTGTGTTAGTATTCTATGATCATTGTGTGTTTGTTATGATTGGTTAGTAAAGTGTGTTAGTATTCTATGATCATTGTGTGTTTGTTATGATTGGTTCAGTAAAGTGTGTTAGTATTCTATGATCATTGTGTGTTTGTTATGATTGGTTAGTAAAGTGTGTTAGTATTCTATGATCATTGTGTGTTTGTTATGATTGGTTAGTAAAGTGTGTTAGTATTCTATGATCATTGTGTTTTGTTATGATTGGTTCAGTAAAGTGTGTTAGTATTCTATGATCATTGTGTTGGTTAGTTGTTTAGATTGGTTTTGTTATGAGTTAAAAGTGTGTTAGTATTCTATGATCATTGTGTGTTTGTTTGGTTGATTGGTTTAGTAAAGTGTGTTAGTATTCTATGATCATTGTGTGTTTGTTATGATTGGTTCAGTAAAGTGTGTTAGTATTCTATGATCATTGTGTGTTTGTTATGATTGGTTAGTAAAGTGTGTTAGTATTCTATGATCATTGTGTTTTGTTATGATTGGTTAGTAAAGTGTGTTAGTATTCTATGATCATTGTGTGTTTGTTATGATTGGTTAGTAAAGTGTGTTAGTATTCTATGATCATTGTGTTTTGTTATGATTGGTTCAGTAAAGTGTGTTAGTATTCTATGATCATTGTGTGTTTGTTATGATTGGTTAGTAAAGTGTGTTAGTATTCTATGATCATTGTGTTTTGTTATGATTGGTTAGTAAAGTGTGTTAGTATTCTATGATCATTGTGTGTTATGATTGGTTAGTAAAGTGTGTTAGTATTCTATGATCATTGTGTTTTGTTATGATTGGTTAGTAAAGTGTGTTAGTATTCTATGATCATTGTGTGTTTGTTATGATTGGTTAGTAAAGTGTGTTAGTATTCTATGATCATTGTGTTTTGTTATGATTGGTTAGTAAAGTGTGTTAGTATTCTATGATCATTGTGTGTTTGTTATGATTGGTTAGTAAAGTGTGTTAGTATTCTATGATCATTGTGTTTTGTTATGATTGTGTTAGTATTCTATGATCAGTAAAGTGTGTTAGTATTCTATGATCATTGTGTTTTGTTATGATTGGTTAGTAAAGTGTGTTAGTATTCTATGATCATTGTGTTTTGTTATGATTGGTTAGTAAAGTGTGTTAGTATTCTATGATCATTGTGTGTTTGTTATGATTGGTTAGTAAAGTGTGTTAGTATTCTATGATCATTGTGTGTTTGTTATGATTGGTTAGTAAAGTGTGTTAGTATTCTATGATCATTGTGTTTTGTTATGATTGGTTCAGTAAAGTGTGTTAGTATTCTATGATCATTGTGTATTGGTTAGTAAAGTGTGTTAGTATTCTATGATCATTGTGTGTTTGTTGGTTAGTAAAGTGTGTTAGTATTCTATGATTGGTTAGTAAAGTGTGTTAGTATTCTATGATCATTGTGTGTTTGTTATGATTGGTTAGTAAAGTGTGTTAGTATTCTATGATCATTGTGTGTTTGTTGATTGGTTAGTAAAGTGTGTTAGTATTCTATGATCATTGTGTGTTAGTTTGTTATGATTGGTTAGTAAAGTGTGTTAGTATTCTATGATCATTGTGTGTTTGTTATGATTGGTTAGTAAAGTGTGTTAGTATTCTATGATCATTGTGTGTTTGTTATGATTGGTTAGTAAAGTGTGTTAGTATTCTATGATCATTGTGTGTTTGTTGATTGGTTAGTAAAGTGTGTTAGTATTCTATGATCATTGTGTGTTTGTGTTATGATTGGTTAGTAAAGTGTGTTAGTATTCTATGATCATTGTGTTCTTGTTATGATTGGTTAGTAAAGTGTGTTAGTATTCTATGATCATTGTGTGTTTGTTATGATTGGTTAGTAAAGTGTGTTAGTATTCTATGATCATTGTGTGTTTGTTATGATTGGTTAGTAAAGTGTGTTAGTATTCTATGATCATTGTGTGTTTGTTATGATTGGTTAGTAAAGTGTGTTAGTATTCTATGATCATTGTGTGTTTGTTATGATTGGTTAGTAAAGTGTGTTAGTATTCTATGATCATTGTGTGTTTGTTATGATTGGTTAGTAAAGTGTGTTAGTATTCTATGATCATTGTGTGTTTGTGTTATGATTGGTTAGTAAAGTGTGTTAGTATTCTATGATCATTGTGTTTTGTTATGATTGGTTCAGTAAAGTGTGTTAGTATTCTATGATCATTGTGTGTTTGTTATGATTGGTTAGTAAAGTGTGTTAGTATTCTATGATCATTGTGTGTTTGTTATGATTGGTTAGTAAAGTGTGTTAGTATTCTATGATCATTGTGTGTTTGTTATGATTGGTTAGTAAAGTGTGTTAGTATTCTATGATCATTGTGTTTTGTTATGATTGGTTAGTAAAGTGTGTTAGTATTCTATGATCATTGTGTGTTTGTTATGATTGGTTAGTAAAGTGTGTTAGTATTCTATGATCATTGTGTGTTTGTTATGATTGGTTAGTAAAGTGTGTTAGTATTCTATGATCATTGTGTGTTTGTTATGATTGGTTAGTAAAGTGTGTTAGTATTCTATGATCATTGTGTGTTTGTTATGATTGGTTAGTAAAGTGTGTTAGTATTCTATGATCATTGTGTGTTTGTTATGATTGGTTAGTAAAGTGTGTTAGTATTCTATGATCATTGTGTGTTTGTTATGATTGGTTAGTAAAGTGTGTTAGTATTCTATGATCATTGTGTTTTGTTATGATTGGTTAGTAAAGTGTGTTAGTATTCTATGATCATTGTGTGTTTGTTATGATTGGTTAGTAAAGTGTGTTAGTATTCTATGATCATTGTGTTAGTATTTATGTTATGATTGGTTAGTAAAGTGTGTTAGTATTCTATGATCATTGTGTGTTTGTTATGATTGGTTAGTAAAGTGTGTTAGTATTCTATGATCATTGTGTGTTTGTTATGATTGGTTAGTAAAGTGTGTTAGTATTCTATGATCATTGTGTGTTTGTGTTATGATTGGTTAGTAAAGTGTGTTAGTATTCTATGATCATTGTGTGTTTGTTATGATTGGTTAGTAAAGTGTGTTAGTATTCTATGATCATTGTGTGTTTGTTATGATTGGTTAGTAAAGTGTGTTAGTATTCTATGATCATTGTGTTTGTGTTATGATTGGTTAGTAAAGTGTGTTAGTATTCTATGATCATTGTGTGTTTGTTATGATTGGTTAGTAAAGTGTGTTAGTATTCTATGATCATTGTGTGTTTGTTATGATTGGTTAGTAAAGTGTGTTAGTATTCTATGATCATTGTGTTTTGTTATGATTGGTTTCTATGATCAGTAAAGTGTGTTAGTATTCTATGATCATTGTGTGTTTGTTATGATTGGTTAGTAAAGTGTGTTAGTATTCTATGATCATTGTGTGTTTGTTATGATTGGTTAGTAAAGTGTGTTAGTATTCTATGATCATTGTGTGTTTGTTATGATTGGTTAGTAAAGTGTGTTAGTATTCTATGATCATTGTGTGTTTGTTATGATTGGTTAGTAAAGTGTGTTAGTATTCTATGATCATTGTGTGTTTGTTATGATTGGTTAGTAAAGTGTGTTAGTATTCTATGATCATTGTGTGTTTGTTATGATTGGTTAGTAAAGTGTGTTAGTATTCTATGATCATTGTGTGTTTGTTATGATTGGTTAGTAAAGTGTGTTAGTATTCTATGATCATTGTGTGTTTGTTATGATTGGTTCAGTAAAGTGTGTTAGTATTCTATGATCATTGTGTGTTTGTTATGATTGGTTAGTAAAGTGTGTTAGTATTCTATGATCATTGTGTGTTTGTTATGATTGGTTAGTAAAGTGTGTTAGTATTCTATGATCATTGTGTTTTGTTATGATTGGTTAGTAAAGTGTGTTAGTATTCTATGATCATTGTGTTCTATGATCATTGTGTGTTATGATCATTGTGTTCTGTTATGATGATTGGTTAGTAAAGTGTGTTAGTATTCTATGATCATTGTGTGTTTGTTATGATTGGTTAGTAAAGTGTGTTAGTATTCTATGATCATTGTGTTTTGTTATGATTGGTTAGTAAAGTGTGTTAGTATTCTATGATCATTGTGTGTTTGTTATGATTGGTTAGTAAAGTGTGTTAGTATTCTATGATCATTGTGTTTTGTTATGATTGGTTAGTAAAGTGTGTTAGTATTCTATGATCATTGTGTTCTGTTATGATTGGTTCAGTAAAGTGTGTTAGTATTCTATGATCATTGTGTTTTGTTATGATTGGTTAGTAAAGTGTGTTAGTATTCTATGATCATTGTGTTCTGTTATGATTGGTTAGTAAAGTGTGTTAGTATTCTATGATCATTGTGTGTTTGTTATGATTGATTAGTAAAGTGTGTTAGTATGTTAGTATTCTATGATCATTGTGTGTTTGTTATGATTGGTTAGTAAAGTGTGTTAGTATTCTATGATCATTGTGTGTTTGTTATGATTGGTTAGTAAAGTGTGTTAGTATT
This sequence comes from Phymorhynchus buccinoides, assembly GCA_017654935.2. Lineage (NCBI taxonomy): Eukaryota > Metazoa > Mollusca > Gastropoda > Neogastropoda > Raphitomidae > Phymorhynchus > Phymorhynchus buccinoides. The sequence goes on along the minus strand of CM065695.1, from coordinate 2,042,885 downwards.
CTATGATCATTGTGTGTTTGTTATGATTGGTTAGTAAAGTGTGTTAGTATTCTATGATCATTGTGTGTTTGTTATGATTGGTTAGTAAAGTGTGTTAGTATTCTATGATCATTGTGTGTTTGTTATGATTGGTTAGTAAAGTGTGTTAGTATTCTATGATCATTGTGTGTTTGTTATGATTGGTTAGTAAAGTGTGTTAGTATTCTATGATCATTGTGTGTTTGTTGATGATTGGTTAGTAAAGTGTGTTAGTATTCTATGATCATTGTGTGTTTGTTATGATTGGTTAGTAAAGTGTGTTAGTATTCTATGATCATTGTGTGTTTGTTATGATTGGTTAGTAAAGTGTGTTAGTATTCTATGATCATTGTGTGTTTGTTATGATTGGTTAGTAAAGTGTGTTAGTATTCTATGATCATTGTGTGTTTGTTATGATTGGTTAGTAAAGTGTGTTAGTATTCTATGATCATTGTGTGTTTGTTTGTGTTATGATTGGTTAGTAAAGTGTGTTAGTATTCTATGATCATTGTGTGTTTGTTATGATTGGTTAGTAAAGTGTGTTAGTATTCTATGATCATTGTGTGTTTGTTATGATTGGTTAGTAAAGTGTGTTAGTATTCTATGATCATTGTGTGTTTGTTATGATTGTGTGTTAGTAAAGTGTGTTAGTATTCTATGATCATTGTGTGTTTGTTATGATTGGTTAGTAAAGTGTGTTAGTATTCTATGATCATTGTGTGTTTGTTATGATTGGTTAGTAAAGTGTGTTAGTATTCTATGATCATTGTGTGTTTGTTATGATTGGTTAGTAAAGTGTGTTAGTATTCTATGATCATTGTGTGTTTGTTATGATTGGTTAGTAAAGTGTGTTAGTATTCTATGATCATTGTGTGTTTGTTATGATTGGTTAGTAAAGTGTGTTAGTATTCTATGATCATTGTGTTGTGTTAGTGTCTATGATTGGTTTCTGTAAAGTGTGTGTAGTATTCTATGATCATTGTGTGTTTGTTATGATTGGTTAGTAAAGTGTGTTAGTATTCTATGATCATTGTGTTTTGTTATGATTGGTTAGTAAAGTGTGTTAGTATTCTATGATCATTGTGTTAGTATTCTATGATCATTGTTATGATTGGTTAGTAAAGTGTGTTAGTATTCTATGATCATTGTGTGTTTGTTATGATTGGTTAGTAAAGTGTGTTAGTATTCTATGATCATTGTGTGTTTGTTATGATTGGTTAGTAAAGTGTGTTAGTATTCTATGATCATTGTGTGTTTGTTATGATTGGTTAGTAAAGTGTGTTAGCATTCTATGATCATTGTGTGTATTCTATGATCATTGTGTGTTTGTTATGATTGGTTAGTAAAGTGTGTTAGTATTCTATGATCATTGTGTTTGTGTTATGATTGGTTAGTAAAGTGTGTCAGTAGTCTATGAAAAAATAAAATATTAAAAAAAATAGAAGTGCAGAGACTCTTGGGAGAGCCGGACCACGTGTTCTTTCTGACACCCAATACACTGACTTATGGAAAGCTATGTACAAAACCCAAGTACAGAGAGACTCCAGAGAGAGCTGGACCACATGTCGTCCTTCTTAAACCCAAATACATACATATTGAAAGGCATGGCATCCCATGCACTGCTTTCATTTCGACTGCTATTTCAGTTCACGCCCTTTGTATATTTGGGTCCAAGTCAACGGGATTGGTGTGATCATGAGACCTGTCTTCGGACAGACGTGGTGGCGCCCTTGATGGAGGACCTCACTCACGCTGTCTCCACGACTAAGACGCCATTGTCTTTTGGGGCTTCGTGTGTGGTGTTCTGGGTATGGTGGATCAGACCAGGATTCGCTGAGCTTTACCAAAGTGGGTCAATACAATGATCAGTGCAGTGCGTTCTCTAGTGGCTGCCTCGTGACAGCCTAACATTCTCGTAGATGGCTCCACACCTGTCCACAAAGAGCAATCTACGAGTATGTTATCCTGTCCTGAGGCAACCACCTGAGGGCACACTGCACGGATGCTGAGTGAATGTCGCGGAGCGTCAGTGCAAACCTCCTTCAAGGATCCACTCACTGACTGTAACCTGCTGGCAAAGCAAGCTAAGTGAATCAACCTGGGCGGGCACAATCACCAGTAGCACATTATACACTCTTGATGTTCCCTCCAGAAGGTAAGTGTGTGTGTGTGTGTGTGTGTGTGTGTGTGTGTGTGTGTGTGTGTGTGTGTGTGTGTGTGTGTGTGTGTGTGTGTGTGTGTGTGTGTGTGTGTGTGTGTGTGTGTGTGTGTGTGTGTGTGTGTGTGTGTGTGTGTGTGTGTGTGTGTGTGTGTGTGTGTGTGTGTGTGTGTGTGTGTGTGTGTGTGTGTGTGTGTGTGTGTGTGTGTCTATGTATGTGTGTCTATGTATGTGTGTCTATGTATGTGTGTGTGTGTGTTTTTGCAGGGTGAGGGGTGGGGTGAGATGCTGCCGCAGATTGTCTATATTTCCTTCATATACATGTAGTATTTATTTGCTGATTTATTCAGTAACATTGGCATGATAACATAGAACACACCCAAAGTCTTCAGTGAAGGTATCAAGAAGTCTGCTCTGGATACACTGTCTTGGTTTTACAGAAGATGCCGTAAACCTCCTGTGCCATTTTCATGAACTGTGCTCTGAACTTGGTGCCAGACAGACAGTACAGGTAGAAGTTGATGCCGCTGTTAAAGTGGTGCAGCGCGGTGCTGGTAAAGCTAAACATCCAGTAGTGACCACTGCGAATGGGGTCACTCCAGTCAACGTAGTCGTCAAGTATCATATCTATAGCGTATGGTGTGGTCAGGAGGAGAAAGCAAACACTGGCAGCAATCAAGGTGACCGTCAATGATGACAGTTTCTCCTGTCTGGAATCCTGGCTGGCTTGATGTGTTGAAAGATGTTGATTGATATCAAAAGTTCTAAACAGTGCCCGAGTTAGAATACCATTACTGACAAGCAGTATAATGAAAGGCAAGAAACAAATCTCAAGCAGATTAATACAAGGGTCTATTCTATTAGCAAACCATTCGTACATTTCTGTTGCATGTAAATAACATTCGCCATCATTATCAATGTTGAATCCATGCAGATAATGACTATTCAACAAAACGAGAACAATGCTCACTATGCCAGCCGTAGCTCGTGACTTTCTCTTTGTCCACACAGCATTGACACGAAGTGGCCACAGCACAGAGGCAGCTCTGAGCACGGTGAGTGGCACCAGCATCCATGACGATACAGGGGGTCCTACTTTCCTTATAAACCTTAATATTTTGCACTGCCAGGTGCTATTTTCATGAACTGTGCTCTGAACGTGGTGCAAGTCAGACAGTACAGGTAGCAGTTGATTCCACTGTTCCATCTCCACAGTATGGCACTGACAAAGGAAAATAACTTGAGCTGACCTGCTGGAGTGGGGTCATCAGAGACAATAACGTCCCCAAATATCAGAAATACAGCAAATGGTGTTGTCAGAAGGACAAATGAAACATTGGCTGCAATCGAGGTGACTGTCAATGAAGACACTTTCTGTTGTCTGGAATCCTGGCTGGCTTGTTGCGTTGACAGCTGTTTGTTTATTCGAACAGATCTGGCCAGCGTCCGCACAAGAACACTGTTGCTGATGATTAATAAAATGAAAGGTAAGAAGGCGAATTGAAGCAGGTTAATCCACGGTTCTATTCTGAAAGCGAACCATTCGCAGAGTTGTTGAACTGACTCTAGCTGAAAACGACCTGCCATCTGCTATGACAGATCTTGAACTGACTCTAGCTGAAAACGACCCTGCCATCTGCTATGACAGATCTTGAACTGACTCTAGCTGAAAACGACCTGCCATCTGCTATGACAGACCTTGAACTGACTAGCTGAAAACGACCTGCCATCTGCTATGACAAACCTTGAACTGACTCTAACTGAAAACGACCTGCCATCTGCTATGACAGACCTTGAACTGACTCTAGCTGAAAACGACCTGCCATCTGCTATGGCAGACCTTGAACTGACTCTAGCTGAAAACGACCTGCCATAGCAGATGACAGACCTTGAACTGACTCTAGCTGAAAACGACCTGCCATCTGCTATGACAGACCTTGAACTGACTCTAGCTGAAAACGACCTGCCATCTGCTATGGCAGACCTTGAACTGACTCTAGCTGAAAACGACCTGCCATAGCAGATGACAGACCTTGAACTGACTCTAGCTGAAAACGACCTGCCATCTGCTATGGCAGACCTTGAACTGACTCTAGCTGAAAACGACCTGCCATAGCAGATGACAGACCTTGAACTGACTCTAGCTGAAAACGACCTGCCATCTGCTATGACAGACCTTGAACTGACTCTAGCTGAAAACGACCTGCCATCTGCTATGACAGACCTTGAACTGACTAACTGAAAACGACCTGCCATCTGCTATGACAGACCTTGAACTGACTCTAGCTGAAAACGACCTGCCATCTGCTATGACAGAACTTGAACTGACTAGCTGAAAACGACCTGCCATAGCAGATGACAGACCTTGAACTGACTCTAGCTGAAAACGACCTGCCATCTGCTATGACAGACCTTGAACTGACTAGCTGAAAACGACCTGCCATCTGCTATGACAGACCTTGAACTGACTCAAGCTGAAAACGACCTGCCACTGCTACGGCAGACCTTGAACTGACTCTAGCTGAAAACGACCTGCCATCTGCTATGACAGACCTTGAACTGACTCTAGCTGAAAACGACCTGCCATCTGCTATGACAGACCTTGAACTGACTCTAGCTGAAAACGACCTGCCACTGCTATGGCAGACCTTGAACTGACTCTAGCTGAAAACGACCTGCCATAGCAGATGACAGACCTTGAACTGACTCTAGCTGAAAACGACCTGCCATCTGCTATGACAGACCTTGAACTGACTCTAGCTGAAAACGACCTGACACTGCTATGGCAGACCTTGAACTGACTAGCTGAAAACGACCTGCCACTGCTATGACAGACCTTGAACTGACTCTAGCTGAAAACGACCTGCCACTGCTATGGCAGACCTTGAACTGACTCTAGCTGAAAACGACCTGCCATAGCAGATGACAGACCTTGAACTGACTCTAGCTGAAAACGACCTGCCATTTGCTATGACAGACCTTGAACTAACTAGCTGAAAACGACCTGCCATTTGCTATGACAGACCTGGACATTTCATGCTTTGACTTGGTTGCAAAAAGGAACGTTTGTGGTATTTACATCCACAGGAAACCTTTTTTGTCAGAAGTCAAAGGCCACACCATGACAGAGTGAGAAGGGGCAACTGCAGACGAGGTGATGTCCCTTGGTGACCAGGTACTGTATACTCTGATTATAAGGATTGATTTATATATTTATTTATATAGAACATTTCTTGAGCGCTTATTCTAAAAGCCCTAAGTGCTTTACAATTTCACTAAAACATATATTAAAAACAAGCCTTCACATACATTCTCAGACATACTGCCACCCTTCCTCCCACCTTCCCTCCCTCATATTGTCGCTTGCACACACTCCACTACCCACCTAACTATTGTGTAGCAAACCTTACATACATACATACATACATACATACTAATACAACACGCGAACCTTTCTTTCAATGATCTACAACAATAATACATAATAATGATACAACACTACGCATAGCAAACTATACACATTAAGTTAAAATTAATTTACCAAAACATTAATTGACTTACATATTTATGCTCACACCAATGGACTCACACAAGCATGCACACACACACACACACTGGACTGGACTGGACTGGACTCACACAAGCATGCACACACACACACACACACACACACACTGGACTGGACTGGACTGGACTCACACAAGCATGCACACACACACACACACACACTGGACTGGACTGGAACCAATTTATTGTCAGATTAACGATAAAAGCTGTACTGACATTGAAAAAAAAAAGTAAAACCAACAAAAAGATGAACTTCAATAGATAATAAAGAAATTATACAAAACTTGAAATTGGAGGAAAAAAAAATCTCTCCCTCTCTCTCTCTCTTTCTAACCAACTCTCTTTCACTCACCTTAATCACCTTATCTTAATCCATAACACACACACACAATCTCGCCAATCTGTAACCCAGCTCAATTACGGCAAGTTCAAAACAAATCACAAACATTATTAAACAACTAATTGTAGGCCTAAGGATAAAGTACATGCATATCACAAAGTAAACGATTTGGAGGGGACACACATTTTGTGTTCCTTATAACCGTCGTTCCTTATATCCGATCATTGGTTATAAGGAAACGATTTGGAGGGGACACACATTTTGTGTTCCTTATAACCGTCGTTCCTTGTATCCGATCATTGGTTATAAGGAAGTTGTTTTCATTTAGTTCCTTAAACCCGCTGTGTAGGAAAAGAAGGAAGCTATGATTAGTAGAAATAACAAACACATGTGCGTTCCTTTGATGTTTTTAATCACATGTGCGTTCCTTTGATGTTTTTAATCACATGTGCGTTCCTTTGATGTTTTCAAACACATGTGCGTTCCTTTGATGTTTTTAATCACATGTGCGTTCCTTTGATGTTTTTAATCACATGTGCGTTCCTTTGATGTTTTTAATCACATGTGCGTTCCTTTGATGTTTTTAAACACATGTGCGTTCCTTTGATGTTTTTAATCACATGTGCGTTCCTTTGATGTTTTTAAAGACATGTGCGTTCCTTTGATGTTATGTGCGTTCCTTTGATGTTTTTAATCACATGTGCGTTCCTTTGATGTTTTCAATCACATGTGCGTTCCTTTGATGTTAACAAACACATGTGCGTTCCTTTGATGTTTTTAATCACATGTGCGTTCCTTTGATGTTTTTAAACACATGTGCGTTCCTTTGATGTTTTTAATCACATGTGCGTTCCTTTGATGTTTTTAATCACATGTGCGTTCCTTTGATGTTAACAAACACATGTGCGTTCCTTTGATGTTTTTAAACACATGTGCGTTCCTTTGATGTTTTCAAACACATGTGCGTTCCTTTGATGTTAACAAACACATGTGCGTTCCTTTGATGTTTTTAAACACATGTGCGTTCCTTTGATGTTTTTAAACACATGTGCGTTCCTTTGATGTTTTTAAACACATGTGCGTTCCTTTGATGTTAACAAACACATGTGCGTTCCTTTGATGTTTTCAAACACATGTGCGTTCCTTTGATGTTTTTAAACACATGTGCGTTCCTTTGATGTTTTCAAACACATGTGCGTTCCTTTGATGTTTTCAACACATGTGCGTTCCTTTGATGTTTTCAAACACATGTGCGTTCCTTTGATGTTTTTAAACACATGTGCGTTCCTTTGATGTTAACAAACACATGTGCGTTCCTTTGATGTTTTTAAACACATGTGCGTTCCTTTGATGTTTTTAAACACATGTGCGTTCCTTTGATGTTAACAAACACATGTGCGTTCCTTTGATGTTTTTAAACACATGTGCGTTCCTTTGATGTTTTCAATCACATGTGCGTTCCTTTGATGTTTTCAAACACATGTGCGTTCCTTTGATGTTTTCAAACACATGTGCGTTCCTTTGATGTTTTCAAACACATGTGCGTTCCTTTGATGTTTTCAAACACATGTGCGTTCCTTTGATGTTTTTAAACACATGTGCGTTCCTTTGATGTTTTTAAACACATTATGTTTTTAATCAACAATTAAACGAAGGAGACTAATTCCTCTTACCTCTGCCTTTCCTTCAAAGGGATGTAATGCTTACATGTGTTAAACTGTTAATGTCTTTTGCAGTTACTGAGATAACCTCCCTTGAATAATAATAATAATAATAATAATAAAAATAATGAGCTTTTTTTGCAATGAATCTTAAAATTACACACCCAAACTATCTTTTTAAGCTATTAATGCAATTGTGTTCAAAACTTTTAAACCAATCCATGCATTTTTTGTTATAATTACAATTTATTAATAATAAACATTATCCCGTTCTGGGCCAGAATCAGTCAGCAGTTGTCTGTAGGTGTGTGGACTAGCTTATTTATCGAATATTACATACTTGTGGCGGTACCATAGCCAATGAGGTTTAACTGAGGCGTGGTTACTGCTACACATATCTGCATGTTAAAAAAATCGGGACTTTACTGGTGTTGCACTGCCTCCGGGCATTGCCTCCAGTATTGTTCCCACAATCTTTGTATTTACAAATGTCCCATATGTGTCTATGACCGAGAGGACGTAAAACACCATTTTTCATTCATTCACTAGCTTAGTGCTCAGATGGTTCAGATAAAAAGAAAGAAAGAACATAACAGAACACAACAAACAGAACACGCTTTATTACGTAGTATTATATATTTATTCATAAGAAAACATCTCATCATGATCAACAAACATCTTCTTCTTCCTTATTATTTGTCTTACATACCCCACCCACCTCTCCTCCACCCACCCCTCCTCCACCCACCCCAATATAACTACACTGAAGATGTTAAAGGGAAATATAAATATCAAACCAACATTAGAAATATCACAGATACTGACTGAATGCCTCAAGACATGACAGACAACATTTACCAGTTACAAAAGGTATTCATAATAAACAACGACAAAACAAATTGACAGATATGTAAAATACAAACAACCATTAAAAAAATAATAACATAAAGATAACAATGCAATTCATTAGTTAATTAATGTTCTGTTGAAGACCAAGTTGAAAAATATGGAAAGACACAGAGCGGAAGGGTTGACATGTTTTGTCCGTTTTGTAATATTGTTCTCTGTCTATGTTCTCTGTCTTATGTTTGTGTGTTAGGGCTTCCACTTCCTACAGAACTAAAGCGCTGCTTAGAAGAACTAAAGTCAACCCAGACTGCAATGTGCACTGACCTCAAGCAGGCATTTTGTAATGTCTTATGTTTGTGTGTTAGGGCTTCCACTTCCTACAGAACTAAAGCGCTGCATAGAAGAACTAAAGTCAACCCAGACTGCAATGTGCACTGACCTCAAGCAGGCATTTTGTAATGTCTTATGTTTGTGTGTTAGGGCTTCCACTTCCTACAGAACTAAAGCGCTGCTTAGAAGAACTAAAGTCAACCCAGACTGCAATGTGCACTGAACTCAAGCAGGCATTTTGCTACTAACAATGCGGACCTTTGCAAGTGTACGCATGCAGTCTGTCATGATGCGTTGCTTTACATGTGTATATGTACATCGTTTGTCATGTGTATGAGAATGCACGCATGCATTATAGAACACACGCTACTGACAGTGCAGGCCTTCTTACAGTGTAGTAAAGCGAACCTAATGTCATTTCATCCCCAAAAATCTGATTTGAAATGAAATTATGACAACATATTAAGACTTATCACATGCAGCTGATAAAATATTCCGCCTGAAACTCAACTGATGACAGCATCAGACAAACATGAATAGTATGCAGCGACAACGCACGAAACAAACGCCCTAACAAATGGACATAAATGCCACAGCTACTTGACGCTTCTATAAACTGAGTGTGTCAAAACCATCAAAAATGATCACACTCTTCTCGCTTTTAACTCTTCTAGCTAACACACTCGCCCCGAGACATCACTCTACACTCCCACCAAATGTGAAGACATCCACAGCCAGGCACCCTGCCATGTGTTTGTCTGTTTTCAGAGCTTATGTCACTGTTTCTTCGTTAAAGCAACGCATGCGCAGTTGGAAAAAAATCGTTACTCCCCTCTTGTCGGTTGAGATGCAACAGACCACCAAGAACGTCAAAAAATACATGGTGCTAGAAGAGTGAAGTTGCTTCTCACACCTAGTAAGGCAAAAATGAACTGTACACATAATATTAATGACTTATTTTTTAAAATCAGAAACATGTTTTCAAGAGACGTTGAAAAAAATCTTTTGATACTCAATAATGATGCCAACAGTGCGATTAGAGCTCATACAGCTGAAGAGATAAGGGACCAGCCTAAAGCCTGGCAGATCAGGGCCCAAGATTTATTGATCAGCATGGGATCTCATCAAACCACACAGACAGACAAACAGACAGACAGACGGACGGGCGTCAGTCAAGATGACACAATCACCAGTATGGACGGCTCATGCCCCAAAGTCTGCCCTCCACAGATTCTTTCCATAGAACAGACCCACAGACAGCTATGTACAGACAGACAGACAGACAGATGTAGAGTTAGGAGGGCGCAGACACCAGTCCAGCCGGCCCATGGCCCAAGGTCTGTCCCCCCACGGTGCTCTCCAGGGGTTTGAACCCCAGCTCCTCCGTGGGGATGCCGAACTGACGGAGTTTGGCTTCGTACGTCCGCAGCAGATCATTGTGGGCCTGTAAGACAAACATCATAACTATACATAGCATCATCATTATAACATGCAATACACAAAATATAATCATAACCAGACAAACATAATAATCATAAATAACAGCTCGTTTGGCGGGGATGCCGAACTAACGCAGCCTGGTCTCATAGGTTCTCAACAAGATCATTCAGGGCTCAAACTGATTTTTCATACCAACATTCACAAACATTCAAAGACCCTTTATCCTATTTTCAAAGACCTCTAAGAACATGGAGTGATGACAACTGCCTCGATCACGATCACTCAAGTTGCTCCGGTGTAGCCAAAAGACCCGGACATAGCAAAGGGAAGTAAGTAACTCTCCACAAATCAAGGACATCTGCTAGACGGAACTAGATCGACGAACCGCAGATATTGGAAAATAGGCCAAATTAAATTGCTTCTTTATCAATTCTGGAAGCAAACCAAAAACAAATATGGCCTCAATGACTTTTTCACAAACCATTTCACGATTTTCACAGACCCGAGCCAGTTTTCAAAGACTTGAAAATGGCACTCCATTTCTCAAAGACTTTCAAAGACCGTGTGAGCCGTGTCATTGTGGGCCGGTAATATTGGTATTATATGCGCAACATCGTGCCAATCTGACGAAGCTTGGCCTTGTGTGTCCTCAACAATTTACTGTGCCGGTTATATTGCCATTATTTGTGCAACATGGTGCCAATCTGATGATGCTTGGCCTTGTGTGTCCTCCACAATTCACTGTGCCTGTAATATTGGTATTATATGTGCAACATTGTGCCAGTCTGATGCAGCTTGGCCTTGTGTGTCCTCAACAATTCACTGTGAGTCTGTAATATTGGTATGATATGTGCAACATTGTGCCAGTCTGATGACGCTTGGCCTTGTGTGTCCTCAGAAATTCATTGGGAGTCTGTGATAGATATGATATCATCTTGTTGGCGTAATATCTGTAGCAACACAACAAGCCAAACTGAAGTCTGGCATACATAAGTCCTCAGTAACTGTTGAGATAACTTAGCAGAGAATCATGGTTATACCGTATGCTTGGGTTCTTTTGCAACTGATAGGTACCGATAGTTACATATATGCTACATCAACATGACAACATGCCTCTCTCTCTCTCTCTCTCTCTCTCTCATTCATTTGCATTGTGTTTGTAGCAGGGCTGAGGGTAAAAAAAACCTTCTTTATCACTTATTTCATTATCCTGGGTAAATAAAATGTTGTTTGTTCATATTCTCTCTCTCTCTTCTCTCTCTCTCTCTTTTCCGTTACTGTCCAAATAATGGTCTCTCAAACTTGACCACAATTACCCGGACAAAGAAACAGAACTGTAAGGAAAGCCTAAAAGGCATGTCTGCATGTTTGTGCACATGCATTTATGGGCTTTTTCCCTCTCTCTGTCTCTCTCTCTCTCTTACACACGCACAAACGCGCGCTCACATGCACACAAGCACACACACACGAACCTTGCAGACGCGGGCCAGTTCATACTGAAGGTCTTTGATCGCACTGTTCTTAGAGTCCAACACGTCCTGTGAAAGAGAAAAATAGTACAGTGTTGCAAATGTTACATGTGAAATTAGAGAATGATCACATTGAGAGGCGCCGTGGCTCAGCTGATAAATCACTGGATCGTAATCAAGCGGGTTTGCTGGTGCTGGGGGTTCGAACCCACCTTTGTCCGCGGTGTTGTGTCCTTGGGAAAGACACTTTACTCGTGTTTCCTAGTCATTCGGATAAGACTTAAAACCAAAGTCTCGTGTGTGAACGCATGCACAAGATCTTGCGCACACGTTAAAGCCCATTCCTTTATTTGGTAGGAGTAGGCCGTGTTGTGCCGGTGGGATGGATGACTCGAACTCACATAGCATGCACAAAATGGGTGGCGCAGCAGTAGCGACAACACGCTCTCCTGGTGGGGGCAACTGGAATTCCATGAGTCTCTGTGACTAGAATATACCAAAATACTAAAGAAAAAACAACTGTTCAACACTAACCTGTGTATGAAAAACACAATACAACAAGGCAACACAAAATGTAACACCCACAACACACTATTAACAAACCTATAACATCACATAACAATCGCTCTGTTCTTGGAATCCTGAGAAACAGACCGCGATGTAACACAAAATAACATAGCATATATATCGTATATATATCATAATGAGACAGTAATGAAATATAACATATCATTAGTGCATAACAACATACCACCACAGTAACACACCAATTACATCATTCTACGCTGAGTTACAAGAGAAAGCCAATGCGCACGCACACACACACACTCTCTCTCTCTCTCTCTGAGTCTCTCTCTCATATCTCTGTGTACACTGGAGTCTAGGTTAGAAGCAGACAAGACTCTCTGTCTCTGCCTCTCTCTCTGTCTGTCTCTCTCTTTATGTCTCTCTCTCTCTCATCTCCAGTTTCCTAGTGACCACAGTCAATGCTGTAGGATCCAACTTGGAAGCTGATAAAACTTCTTTACGCTGAGCTTCCTTTTCTCCAATGTTGGCCAGTATGTCTCTGTCTCTCTTCCTCTCTCTCTCTGTCTCTCTCATCTCCAGTTTTCTAGTGACCACAGTCAATGCTGTAGGATCCAGATTGGAAGCAGACAATTACACTGAGCTTCTTTCTTCTCCAATATTGGCCAGTATCTCTCTCTCTCTCTATATATATATATATATGTATCTCTCTCTCTGTTATATATATATATATCTCTGCCTCTTTTTCTGTCTCTCTCTCTCTCTCTCTCTCTCTCTCTCTCTCTCTCTGCTCTCTTCTCTCTCTCTCTCTCTCTCTCTCTCTCTCTGTGCGTCTCTCTGTGTCTCTTTCTGTCTCTCTCTCTCTCTGTCTCTCACCTCCAGTTTTCTGGTGACGACAGTCAATGCTGTGGGATCCAGGTTGGAAGCAGACAACACCTCGTTCAGCTGAGCCTCCTTCTTCTCCAGTGTATCAGCCAGAGCAGACAGCTTCTTCTCCAGCAGAAGGTTCTTGAAGCTGCTCTTCTGTTGGACTTCTTGAATGGCCTTGACGAACTTACGATACAGATCGTCACGCTCCTCTTGAGTCTGATGAATATAACAACAACAATGATCATACAAATGACAATGATGATCACCATCATCATGATCATCCTAATACATGGAACAAAGCTTGTTCCAATTCTCAATTTTAAAAAAATAAAATAAATTGTGAATTAAAAATACTAACACAGTACAGTAGAACTATCAACAGGAGACACTTTTTCAGTAACTAACTATTGGAACGCACTTCCTGCTCGAACAAAACTTGCACCTGATACTAACAATTTAAAAAACCTCCTGGACAAAGACCCAAAATTTAGTTACTTAAAACTACCTGACTGATTAGTCTTCTAAAACCGTCACAGCCATGCCAACGGAATACATACAAAATAAACAACCAATAGAAAGGACACCTTAGAGGCCGCGAGGCCTAGTTGTCCTACCTAACCTGACCTGACCTGACCTGACCTGACCAAATAATAATATTCACCATCATCACAATAGTGGCCTTGACAAACTGGCTAAACCGACTCAGCCAGTGCAGTCCCCACAGTTACAGACCAGGCAGTCTTACTGCACACACCATTGTGCCAACAGTTCATCTTATGTGCGCAATTACACACCAAAGCATGCATGCATGCACACACACACACACGATAATGATGATGATGGTGATGATGATGATGAAGATGATGACGATGATGATGATGATGATGATGATGATGATGATGATGATGATGATGATGATGTTGATGATGATGATGATAATGATGATGATGATGACAATGATGATGATGATGACAATGATAATGATGATGATGGTGATGATGATGATGATGATGATGATGGTGGTGATGATGATGATGATGATTACCTTGTGGAATCTCTGCTCCAACACCTCGTGTTCCCATTTCAGGGCCTTGAAGTCTGTATGATGATGATGATGATGATGATGACAATGATGCTGCTGCTGATGACAATGATGATGATGACAATGATGATGATGATGACAATGATGATGATGATGATGACAATGCCAATGATGATGATGATGATGATGATGATGATGATGATGATGATGACGACACTGATGATGATGATGATGATGATGATGATGATGATGATGATGATGATGATGACAATGCCAATGATGATGATGATGATGATGACAATGCCGATGATGATGATGTTGATGATGATAATGATGATGTTGATGATGATGATGATGATGATGACAATGCCAATGATGATGATGATGTTGATGATGATGATGACAATGATGATGTTGATGATGATGATGATGATGATGATAGTGATGATGATGATGATGGTGATGATGACAATGATGATAACAATGATGATGATGATAACGATGATGATGATGACAATAATGATGATGATGATGATGATGATGATGATGATGACAATAATGATGATGATGATGATGATGATGATGATGATGATGATGATGATGATGATGATGATGATGATGATGATGATGATGATGATAGTTACCTTGTGGAATCTCTGCTCCAACACCTCGTGTTCCCATTTCAGGGCCTTGAAGTCGTCCTCCATGATCTTTAGCCGGGCCTTGGTCATCTAAAAACACAGGAGAAAAAATCATTTCATTTGATTAATTTATTCATCCCATTAGCATAAGAAAGTTGTCTGAACACACAGAGATGGGGACTTCAAGCAAGTCTGACACATGCACTTTAAGCACATAAAAAAACCACCACTGTGAAAAGTCGATAAGAGCAGGGAGAGTCCTGCTGCTTAGTATGAACCAAACTAATGGCTAGGCTTTCCAAATCTATCCTTCTCTCTCCTATACCTCCCCCCCAAAAAAACACACCAAAAGGATGGCGCTGCACTGCCAGGTACGCACTCCCCAGGTGGGTGCGGCCCAAATCTTACAGAGATGGATACGAGAGTTTGTAACTGGAAAATAATACAAACACAAGTTGTTTCATTCTTTGATTTATTCACCACACAGTGTAAGTCAAGTGAATGCATAGGGAGATTTCATTTGATGATATCAGCATAAGTAAGTCATCTCAACGCACACAAAGCTGTACTCATAGTTTTTGTCAGTTGGCCAATTTTAGCTCCAAAAATGTGCTGTTCCAACTACAGTGTTTTCTTTATTCATACAAGTCTTAAATCATCTGAACAAAGGGGGGGAAATAATTGTGTGATTCATAAATTTACCATATTAGTGTTCATAAGGGAAAGAGTTAACACAAGTTGTATAAGACTTAACCTTGCATGAACTCATAGAACTTTACAAACACCGTTCACACAACCACACCAAGATACACAGACACACAGACAGACACACAGGTGCATGCATGTCGCATTTGAAGACACACACACACACACACACCCTGAGTGTATCCTTGTCTTTCTGCAGTGGCTCAGTATAATACAATACAATATTTAATATAATATAAATTATAATACAACACAATAGAACACTATATGAATACATACCCTGAGTGTCTCCTTGTCTTTCTCATAGTTGGCCAGTTGTCTCCTCAGCTCTTCAACCTCCTCCCGTGCTTTCTGCAGTGGCTCAATACAACACAGTACAGTACAGTACAATACACAACACAACACATACCCTGAGTGTCTCCTTGTCTTTCTCATAGTTGGCCAGCTGTCTCCTCAGCTCTTCAACCTCCTCCCGTGCTTTCTGCAGTGGCTCAATACAACACAGTACAGTACAGTACAATACAATACAACACAACACAACACAACACATACCCTGAGTGTCTCCTTGTCTTTCTCATAGTTGGCCAGTTGTCTCCTCAGCTCTTCAACCTCCTCCCGTGCTTTCTGCAGTGGCTCAATACAACACAGTACAGTACAGTACAATACAACACAACACAACACAACACAACACATACCCTGAGTGTCTCCTTGTCTTTCTCATAGTTGGCCAGTTGTCTCCTCAGCTCTTCAACCTCCTCCCGTGCTTTCTGCAGCGGCTCAATACAACACAGTACAACACAACACAACACAACACAACACAACACAACACAACACAATACATACCCTGAGTGTCTCCTTGTCTTTCTCATAGTTGGCCAGCTGTCTCCTCAGCTCTTCAACCTCCTCCCGTGCTTTCTGCAGCGGCTCAATACAACACAGTACAGTACAGTACAATACACAACACAACACAACACATACCCTGAGTGTCTCCTTGTCTTTCTCATAGTTGGCCAGCTGTCTCCTCAGCTCTTCAACCTCCTCCCGTGCTTTCTGCAGCGGCTCCGTCAGTCGTTTGTTCTCTGCCGTCAATTCCGCCATCTTCTTCTCCATACGCTCTTCCTTCTTCTTCATCTCCTCCACTTGTTCCTGGAAATAACGGCAATAATCATCACCATCATCGTCATCATCATAATTATCATCATCAATAATAATTATGACATGGTTCAGTTGTTGGTTCTCAACGGTTAATTCCGCCATCTTCTTCTTCATGAGTTCTTCCTTCTTCTTCATCCCCTAAACTTTGTTCCTGGATTTAAAATAATAATGATGATGATGAAGATGATGATAATGATGACAAAACGGACACATTTTGATCTCCATCCTCTATTGATGACGATGATGATGATGATGATAATGATAATAATGATGACAAAAAGGACACAATTTGATCTCCATCCTCTATTGATGATGATGATGATGATGATGATGACAAAAAGGACACATTATGTTCTCCATCCTCTATGATGATGATGATGATGATGATGATGATGATGACAAAAAGGACACATTATGTTCTCCATCCTCTATGATGATGATGATGATGATGATGATGATGATGACAAAAAGGACACATTATGTTCTCCATCCTCTATGATGATGATGATGATGATGATGATGACAAAAAGGACACATTATGTTCTCCATCCTCTATGATGATAATAACGATGATGATGATGATGATGATGATGAAAAGGACACATTATGTTCTCCATCCTCTATGATGATAATAACGATGATGATGATGATGATGATGATGATGATGATGATGATGACAAAAAGGACACATTATGTTCTCCATCCTCTTTGATGATAATAACGATGATGATGATGATGATGATGATGATGATGATGATGATGAAAAAAAGGACACATTATGTTCTCCATCCTCTATGATCATAATAACGATGATGATGATGATGATGATGATGATGACAAAAAGGACACATTATGTTCTCCATCCTCTATGATGATAATAACGATGATGATGATGATGATGATGATGATGATGATGATGACAAAAAGGACACATTATGTTCTCCATCCTCTATGATGATAATAACGATGATGATGATGATGATAATAACGATGATGATGATGATGATGATGATGATGATGATGACAAAAAGAACACATTATGTTCTCCATCCTCTATGATGATAATAACGATGATGATGATGATGATGATGATGATGACAAAAAGGACACATTATGTTCTCCATCCTCTATGATGATAATAACGATGATGATGATGATGATAATAACGATGATGATGATGATGATGATGATGATGATGATGATGACAAAAAGGACACATTATGTTCTCCATCCTCTATGATGATAATAACGATGATGATGATGATGATGATGATGATGACAAAAAGGACACATTATGTTCTCCATCCTCTATGATGATAATAACGATGATGATGATGATGATAATAACGATGATGATGATGATGATGATGACAAAAAGAACACATTATGTTCTCCATCCTCTTTTCTGTCTTTCTGCTGCACTTGTTCCTTGAATTGTAACAAGCAAGGAACAGGCCGGGTTCACATTAGACGCGTAAGTTCCGTACGGAAAACACTAAATAAGTGGAAGAAAGAAGGATAAAAGTTTACGCATATAGGGGAAATTCGGACAAATGCGCAAATCTTTTCCCTTCTTTGTTTCACTTATTTATGGATTGCGCACGGGTTTCCGCATGGAATATCCGCTTATGTGTGTACACGGCCTAAGGATAGTGATAATAATGATGATGGCGATGATGATGATGATGATAGTGACGATGATGATGATGATGATGATATTCACTAACCACTGACCTTCAGGGTATTGATGAGGGCCAGATTATTCAGCGTGATATCGTTGTAGTAATTCTTGATGTCGCTGAAGGCCTTCTCGTGATTCTTCATCAGAGTGTTGATCTGCCCGTTCTTCCGTTCCTCGATCTCATGGATTTCTGTCTTCCGGCGCAGATCCAGTTCGTCCCGCAAGGCTCTCATCTTCTTCTCATATTTACCCTCGATTTCTCGGGCCTGACGCTCAAAGTCCTGGCGAAGCTGAGTGATTTGTTCGTCGTGGCTCTGTGGATGAATAAATGACATAGGATTAGCATAAATTATTATGATGAGCCTGACGCTCAAAGTCCTGGCGAAGCTGAGTGATTTGTTCGTTGTGGCTCTGTGGATGAATAAATGACAAAGGATTAGCATACATTATGATCATGAGCCTGACGCCTGACGCTCAAAAGTCCTTGCGAAGCTGAGTGATTTGTTCATCGTGGCTCTGTGAATTAATAAATGACATAGGATTAGCATAAATTATGATCATGAGCCTGACGCTCAAAGTCCTGGCGAAGCTGAGTGATTTGTTCGGCGTGGCTCTGTGAATGAATAAATAACATAGGATTAGCATAAATTATGTGATCATGAGCCTGATTCTCAAAGTCCTGTCGAAGCCTATTGATTTGTTCGTCGTGGCTTTGTGAATGAATAAATGACCTAGGATTACCATAAATTACGATAATGAGCCTGACGCTCAACATTGATTTATTTTGAGAGTTTATGTCAATCACTTTTTCTGTTAAATCTTGTGCATGTGCACTAAAAAAATTAGTTATCTCACCTCTTGTTGGTTGAGATGCAATGGACAACCAAGAACTAAAAAAATACATGGCCCTAGAAAAGGTAAGGACTCTCTTGTCCTTTCTGAGATCCATCTCTTTGTATCACTAAAACAATTGCTATAATTATCGATGCAATCATTACCTTTTTGAGGTTTTTGATGACGTCTTCGTGGGACAGTTCCTGCTCCTTGAGCTCCACCTTGAGGGCTCTCTTGTCCTTCCTGAGGTCCATCTCCTTGCCGCTGTGTTCGTCCTGAGCCAGCTTCAGGGCCACGGAGCTCTGGGCCTTCAGCTCTGCGATGTTGTTCTGGTGCTCATACAGCAAGTGCTTCACTTTCTGTTTGTACACCTGGAAACATAGAAAGCATAGAAAATGACAAAACAATACACTGAGCTGGTTTCAGGGCCACTGAACTCTGAGCATTCAGCTCTTTAGATGTTGCTATGGTGCTCATATAGCACACACATGCAAACACACATATTGCTCCCCCCCACTCCCATGCACTCTATCACCCCACCCCACCTTCAAGTGTTCCTTCTTTGATCTCAATAAGGTGCCCAAAGCTTCAGATTGCTTTGAAAATTTGATGAGTCATATGACTGCAGTTACAGAAAAATAATGATGGGTCCATTTAAAAAGAAAAGTGTTACTGTAGTACAAAACTTAAATGTTAGTGCAGACTTCATTGGTCATGTGATCCCTGGCTGCACAAAATGAGGGGTCAATATGGGTCATTGACCCAGGTCCCCTGACAGTCTAAAGCATTGGGTGTCTACCATTATTTCTTATTATTCTTCATCATGGTTATCTGTCTCTTTGATTTCAGGCTGGTATGTTTCCACAGTATTTGCCATGTCTAGCTTTCAACACCAGTCATTTTTCAGCTAAAACTTTCCATTAAACTTATCTGGGTAGAGAAAAGATTCTGAGTGCAATATTAGGGATTCCTCAGAGACATGCATAAAACAGGGCCTATACTTACCTTCAAAAATGAGAGAACATACGGTTATTACCCTCATTTGATGCCTTTCAGTGACATGGGCGTTAAATCATTGTGGTGCCAAGAGGCGACAGTGGCGATGAAAGGGTTAACTCTCCGCCAGCTGTCTCCTAATAATAGCGTTAACATTATCCGTCATTATCTGTGATTATCTCTCATGATCTGTGGTGATCTCACCTTGATCTCAATCTGGTATCTCTCCTCAGCGTCCTCCATCTCTCTGTCCTTGTTCCTCAGCTCAGCCTTCTTCTCCTCCAGCTGTCTACTAATGTCACTGTTGTTCATGATCTATCATTATCTGTGATTATCTCTCATGATCTGTGGTGATCTCACCTTGATCTCAATCTGGTATCTCTCCTCAGCGTCCTCCATCTCTCTGTCCTTGTTCCTCAGCTCAGCCTTCTTCTCCTCCAGCTGTCTACTAATGTCACTGTTGTTCATTATCTATCATTATCTGTGATTATCTCTCATGATCTGTGGTGATCTCACCTTGATCTCAATCTGGTGTCTCTCCTCAGCGTCCTCCATCTCTCTGTCCTTGTTCCTCAGCTCAGCCTTCTTCTCCTCCAGCTGCCTCTTGGTGATCTCCCAGAACGTGTTCACCTTGTCGCGCTCCAGCTGGAAGTAGTTGCGCTCCTCGCGCTCCCGGTCCAGCTCCTCGCGCAGCCGAGAAATGTGCTCCTCCAGCTGAAGAGTGATGACAACACGATATAAATATAATAATGTAGGACAACAACAGTCACTGTTGTCACAGCTGGAAGTAGTTATGCTCCTCCAGCTGTACAGTGACGACAACACGATATAAATATAATAACACATGACAACAACAGTCACTGTTGTCACAGCTGGAAGTAGTTATCCTCCTCACGCTCCCTGTCCGAGAAATGTGTTCCTCTTTCTGTACATTGAAACCGCAATAAAAAATATAATAGAATTCAATAACTTAAGGCAATAGCATTCACTACTGTTACAGCTGGGAGTAGCTACACCCCTCTTGCTCCCCATTAATTT
>CM065695.1:1979066-2016566 GCA_017654935.2 Phymorhynchus buccinoides | reverse complement strand
GTTAGTATTCTCAAAAGGTTCATAAAAATTAAAATACAGCTTTATCAGTTTATGTTTGGTAAGAAAGGCAAAAACGAAAAATTGCAATTAACCGAGAAATGCAGGGGGGGGGGGGGGGGGGGGGGGGGGTGGGGGGTCACATCTTTACCTTTACCATTTTTCGGTATGGTTTGACCATTCTGCATTCGTTTTTCGGCATTTTTCAACCATTCTGCATTCATTTTCCGGTGTATAGACATAGCGTTATTATTATAATATTGTCTTCTTCCGATTGGGGATGTTTATCCTGCCCCACGCCCAAAGTATTTATTTAGACTATTTGCACATAGGATGCATGCTCTGTGAGTGTGAGTGTCATCCATTCCACTGGCACTACATGGCTTACTCCTACCAAGATTGTGTGCAAGGACTTGTGCATGTTTCGTACACAGGACGTCAGTTTTTAGTCTCATCCAAAGGGCTAGGTAATAGGACTTCTATTAGGAGTAAAGGATATTTCTCAAGTACACAACACCACGGACGGAGATGGTCAAAGGGGTCAAACTCAAAGAGACTATACTCCTATTTCCAGGTCCTTCGGAGGAGACCTAAAACCGAGGTTTCGTGTGCGAATGCACGCACAAGTTCTTGCACGTATGTTAAAGGGGCACCCTGACGGATGAGTTTTTACAAGAAACACGTTCAGATCAGCAGGAAAACACCCTTTACAGAGATTGCAACACTCACTTTGCTCTGGTTTCCCAGAAATCAAGCCATCAATTTCATGATCAAAAAGGCGATTCCTCCTTGGCGGAGGTGCTGGAAGTAAAATTATTTCACCCAAAGAGAAGGCGTTTGCCGTCTCTTTTTTAATGGCCGCCTGCGTTTAGACCAAGTCGTTTGCACAAACTTTTCGCAATACAAGCCTTTTTTCTTTTCTTTTTTAATTGTAATTTGCATACAGTTTATCTAAAGGAGTTTCGTTAACAACAAAGGAAATAGCTCCTTTAAAAATTTTACTGCACTGCAAAAAAAGAAAACGCTTCAACCACAATGAGTGACCTCCACCCTCCCCATCCAAAATGGCTACTCTCTCTGGCATCTCCGCCAAGGAAGAATCGCCGTTTTGACGGTTTAATTTCTAAGAAACCAGAGCAAAGTGAGTGTTCCGATCCTTGAAAAGGCTGTCTTTCTGGTGATCTCAACGTGTTTCTTGCAAAATCTCATCCGTCCGTGTCCACCTTTAAAGCCCATTCCACTATGGATGACACGAACTCACAAGGCATGCATCCTGTGCGCTAATACTAATAGCAGTCTAAGCGAAGAAGCAATCAGAGGAGGAGGAGAAGGGAAGCAACTGAAGCAAGGGACCTTCAAACTATTGTGTATTATGAATGCAGGGTCACTCAACAGCTTCAAGAATAGAATAGATCTAGTTCAAGGACTACATAAAATAGGGTAGGTAGGTACTAGGCTTTTTTGTTTTTATTTCTTTTTTAATCTTGTTTGGTCCATGTGTGTGAATATATATATATATATTTTAATAACACAAAACGGTATACTCTTGCACTTATAATGTTTTATGTTTCTGTTTGCTCGCTTACTTTTGTTTTCTTTTTTTCCCATTCATCGGCAGCCAAAAACTAGGGTAGGTAGGGAAACAGGAAACCAACATATATATTTTTTTTGGCCTATAAGACTCCCTCCCACATAAGACGTACTTCTCTGAGACATTGCCCTTCTTTGTAAGTATTTAAATTACCTCCCTTAAAGACCCCTCCCTTAGAGGACCTTATTTTGGATGATTTTTGAAGGTCTTATATTAGTTATAAGGGAGGTTCCACTGTACTACAACAAACGCAAGCCAATCTGGGGGCTGAACAAAGACAGTAATTCTGAAATATATATCTTGTTTAAAAAAAAAAATATATTGTATCGAGTAGTAAAGCTAGCCTTTAAGTTTAACACAGCGGTGTCTTGTTTTGTTGCAGTATTTCAGTAAGCGTAAACTTCACTAGGCGTTGGATTACATTCATTTTAAATTAACATTTAATGCATAATCTTTGCTAGGCGTTGGACGACATTCATTTTAATACATATTTTACACGATTATGCCTACTAAATGTTGTGCACACTTTATCTGTTGCCACGTTTCTCTGGTAGTACCTCATTAAGTGAATGCTGTACCAGGACATTGATTCTAATAGTAATACAGTGGAACCTCCTTAGTAAGACCTTGAAAATCAGACCCCAAAAAGATATTAATGAGGAGGGGTCTTAATAGGGAGGTGGACACTCAGTGAGTCAGTAGTCCGGATATGAAGGAGGACCAAATTTTGAAATTTGTTTAGATCAAATCTTAAGAGAGCCTTAATAGTGAAGGTCTTAATAGGGACATTCTACTGTGCATCTATTTTAACACACCCGATCAAACCTGCTTGCTTTTTTTTCTTTCTTGCAGTACTTCAACACGCGTAAAAACTACTGGGCGTTGGACAAAGACCTGAAGACGAAGATAGGGGACATCATTTTGCTGGAAAGGATGGAGCAGAAGTTAACTCCCCTGGTGACGCACAACATCAAGGAGATGGTGTTTGAACTGGGCAACGTTGTCGACCCCGTGACTGGCAGGAGGTGTAGGGGGACTAACTACATCGATGAGACACAGAGGGAGCTGGAGAAATTACAGATTGAGGAAGAAAGACAGAACGAACAGACGAAGTGAAGGAAAGGAGGGGGAGGGGGGGGGGGGGTAGTAAGGTGTTTGAACTGGGCAACGTTGTCGACCTCGTGACTGGCAGGAGGTGTAGGGGGACTAACTACATCGATGAGACACAGAGGGAGCTGGAGAAATTACAGATTGAGGAAGAAAGACAGAACGAACAGACGAAGTGAAGGAAAGGAGGGGTAGGGGGGGGGGGGGTAAGGTGTGTTTGAACTGGGCAACGTTGTCGACCTCGTGACTGGCAGGAGGTGTAGGGGGACTAACTACATCGATGAGACACAGAGGGAGCTGGAGAAATTACAGATTGAAGAACGACAGAAAGAACAATGTGTAGACAAAATAAAGGGGGTGGGGGGAGGGAAGGGAGGGAGATGGTGTTAGAGTTGGGAAGCCTAGATCTTGTGACTGGACAGATGTGTGGAGGCCCCAGGAGCATTGATGAAACACCGATAGTTAGAACAGAATTCAGATGGAAGAATACTGAAAAAAGTGAAAAGAAAGTATGTGTGTGTGTGTGTATTTAACAAGTTGGTCAGTGTAGATGTGTACATGTATGTGCTATCGTGTATGAAAGACGGAATACTGCGGTCAAAAAGCCAACTTCTTTGTTCTCAGTTATTACTGTTTCAGTTTTTGTGAGGACAAAGTATGAACTGTTTTTGTTAGATGGATTTTAACATCAATTACATGTTGTTGAAATGTTTTCTGTAATGAATGTGTACTAAAAAATATTAAATGATTGAACTGATTCAGAGATTGTGTCAGACATGGTTTATAAATAAATAACTTTTTTTGTTATTTAATCTAGTTTTCCAGTATGACTGTTAGTGTGCTGATGTTATACATCAAAGACATTATCCAGATTGTTCTGGCTTCTTTGCTAATAAAATGTGTGATGTGCTAGAAAACACCATTCTAGTGCAAACCTCTGCTCCATGACATTAAAAATAATAAATTCAATTAAAATCAGCAAAACGTACAGACTAGATATAGATAAATATTTAAATTCCCGTATTTAATAGAAAGATCATCTAAAAGTTACAGATACAGAAATAGACAAAGACTAAACTCTGCTCAAGAGTTTAAAAAAGAAAGAAAGACATGTTATCAATATGAGAAATTACCCTCTTAGTCTTAAGGGGTCGCTACACTGCATACGATTCAGTCCAAATGCCAACCGATTGTGACGATGTCCGAGTCATGATTCACGTGAAATACATCTAAAAATAATTATACTATTTTCATTCACTATACTCATTTAGACCCCAATACATAAAATGTCTGATACAAAAATACAGATTATTTTATCAGATATCTCTCTGATGTCAAATACAGTAATACAGTGAACAAAACTAGTAGGATTTCAGATTCATTTAGACAGTAGAATTTCAGGTGACTCATGCCTCACAAATGTCACAATCGGATCACAGTGAATTGAGTCGTATGCAGTGTAACAGCCCCTGGCTTTATATTAGAGAGCAGATAGTTGACTTTGAGGGAATAACAGATCCTGTATGACTGTCCAAATGAAAATTGTGATGTCCAAATGAAAATTGTGATCATTTCAATGTTTGTTTCTTCTTTAGGTGATACGCTAGTCCGACACCAGGCGTTATCAGAATCTGTAAATAATTTATTAGACAAGCGGATTATTGACAAAAATATCAATAAGACCAGAAATTCCTGTATCCCTGCACCCCCTCCTCCCTCCCTCTGATGTCAACAAAAGATTGAATCTCTTTCTTTTATTAATTCACTCTACTCCAATACATGTTTCTGTCTGTGTTTTTTTGGTTACTGTGTGTGTGTAACATAATGAGGCTGTGTCTACTGAACGCTTTTTGGTTTGTGTTCATACCAGATAAATGAACTGGGAAATTAATCTTGTTACCCCACCCCCACCCCACCCCACCCCCCACACACTTTCTTTCTCTCTCTCTCAAAGTCATCATATTTTCACACAGCACTCAAGCATTGAAAATGGACATGAAAATGTATTTACAAGTGGAGATACACAATGACATAAAGTGGCAATGAAATCCCTTACTGATGATAAGGCAAATAATAGAGAGCAGCGACTAATTTGCACTGCCAACCAAAACAGGATGATAACCATCATGTGGTCAAACCATAAAATGTCGGTGTGCTGCCGTTGTGTTGAGAACAAAAACAGAGATGACAGTGATCGTCATGTTCTTTGTTGTACGGGAATATCACCATGAAACCAAGCAGAGCACAGCCCTTAGTCTCTGACCAAAAGAGAACAGCATAGCATCATCTTCATCAGTCAACTCATCACCATCAATCATCATAACAAACACTGTCACAGACTGCATGCCCTGCTCTCATGACGACCTCAGCTTCAATGTCGAATCCACTTGGTGCTTGGTGTCAAAGTCATGGCGATCAGTGTGTTCTGGGGAGATATTGATGGACGGACGTGGTGCCGCCCTCGGGGGGACCTCACTCATGCTAGTTCCATGACTAAGACGTTGTTTCCTTTGGGGCTGGAAGAGCCCCTTCCCTGCCCAGTCTTGTGTCTACTACGTGCTGTCACTGATGATGTCATAACTTTTCGAATGATGGTTTTTGGCTTAGACATGTCAGGAAAGATATAATCTCTGGACCATTTTTCTCAGATTGAGTCTTAAGATAACATGTCTCTTTTAAACTTTATAATAAGAAAATCGATAATTTCTCAGTTTTCCTCTGGCAGTGAAGGGGTTAATGTTAGCGCTTTCTTACGTAATAATGAGTGGGGTCCAAGACGTGTTGCTGTCTGTTCCATGTCGGCGTTGCTATCTGAGGAAGCCCACTGTTTTCCTCTTCAGACCTTTCTCCTCCTCCTCCTTCAGTGTTTCCATCAATGTGCGGTTCACCTCACGCCCCACCTTCTGCCCCACCTGTGACATACATTAGCATGTCATTAACATGACATCATTACCGTAACATCCCTAGCAAATGCCCACCACCCCTCCGCAGAGATTTGGGGCAAAACACCCCTTTGCATAAGAAATTTTGACATTTTTACTAAATGTGACCTAGCACCACGAAAGGGACATTAAGTCACTGGGCTAGTTTCTCACAACATGCTTGCAAAGTCAAAAATCTCATTTCTTGTAAATTTTGAGTTATGGGTATTTTTGTGTTTTCTAACATCTTGTCTTTCATATTTATAAAGGATGGTCTCTAAATGGTCTTATAAGTGTTTTAAAACGAGTAGGTCAATACATTTTCTACAACTAGGCTAGACTTTAGACTGTTTTTTCTTAAAATGGCCGACACTCACCCTACTAACTTTAAATGCTATAGGGAACGGAAAAAGATACAAGAATGGTTCTTGTATCATTAGAAAGAGAATTGTCTGACGTTTTCAAATGTACAATTTTCTCAGAATGGTCAGTTTGACACTTAACGTCCCTTTCGTGGTGCTGGGTCACAAATAATAAAAATGCAGTACACATCATCTGGATGTTGTTTTGGTGAGAAAAGGGGGTTGGATTGGGGTGGTGGTCACAAGGGAGGGACTCCTCTGCACAACTTTTGGCCAAAAGTGGGGGGTGGGCATTTGCTTGGGGGAGTTTATCACCAACATATTTAACATATGAAATAACAGTCGCTGTACTGAACTCTTTTAGTAATGAATAAGAAGAGAAGAGACTGAGTAAAACTGTCCGGATTACTGTGGTGTCCGCGATACTGAGGTGCCCATTAAAGGGGCGCCCTGACGGATACGTACTGTATCGGACAGTAATATTTGTGTAGCAGCGAACCTAAAAAAACCAATTTGATGTGGGCAAAGTTTTGTTTAACTTTAAGTACTCTGATACCATCGGCTACGCTGTTATGTTTGGACCCCCTCACATCCCTGCTTCTAGTGCTACTACTACTCGCCTGCATCATTTCCGTCAGGCTGTCAGGGTCCAGTGACCCCTGACCTTCCTTCACCATGGCCACCACTGACCCCGACCTTGACACGCCCATCATGATTCGACACAGGCAGCATGCTTCTTCTTTCTGGGAGGCGTCCACTGCATGATTGTAGCCGATCTGTAATGATACACGACAAATAACGATGATCAATTACCCTAATTTTCAGACTGCAACAGTGTAAGACGGTATTTTTTTTCTTCTCCAAATTCAACCCGCGTGCCAAATATATGAGGGTGCCCTATTTGTGAACAAAAACATGAAGGAGGGAGGCAAAGATGGCCGAGCACTGTACATCGATGGTACACTAGAAATTGAAAGTATTCACGGGTCACCAATAAACTGGATATTCACTTTAAACCCCTTCAAAATCCTTATTATCATCGGAGATACCATCGGGTGCCAAAACCCTTCACTGGATATAAAAATAATCGTTCTTGACTTTGAAATAACTTTATAAAAGAATTATTTCAGTTTTTGCAAAGAAAAGTGCCAAGAAACAACAGGAAGTCGTCAAATGAAGCTCTTGCTTGTTTGATAGGGGAGCCTACTCTGGCTAGTGTCAACAATAATAGCAGCCGTAATGGTTGACTTCCTCAAGCCAGGTTCATATCACCTTATGCACGAGGGTGCATTTTTCATATATGTTTTTCAAATTTCTCTTAAAATTTGTCGGATTCACCAAATACACACAAGCACCTGGCTAAAGGTCAAAAAAATATAGTAATAATATTAACAACATACTTTGTTGACAGAAACCATGGTAGGGACAGGTGACATGTCAACTCGTTGACGTTATAATGGTCGTCAGTTAATAATAATAATAACCACACACCTTGTTGGCACTAACGATCGTAGACGTGTTAAACACATCAACTTGTTTGGCGTCATAAGGGTTGTCAGTTAATAATAATAATAATAACAACACACCTTGTTGACAGTAACGATGGTTGGGGCAGATGACACGTCAACTCTTTTGACGTCATAAGGGTCGTCAGTGACGTCCAACTCCACCTCCTCCCCCCCTTCCTCCTTCCTCACAGTCACCCGTGGTATTCTGAAACAGGACATCACAGCATTGTTAGGATTTCATATAATTTATTACCAGCACAAAGAAAGTACGGAGAGCCGGACAACAGAGGGTGTTCAGAGAAGAAGCCCCCCTCAATCCAGCGTCCAGATAGGGGAGCCGGACAACATTAGGTGTTCAGAGAAGAAGCCCCCCTCAATCCAGCGTTTCTGCCCTGAACTCCTTACACTCTAAGGGGTCCGGGCCACACCCAGGTCATGACTCTAGGCGCCCCTCCGCTGTCACCACTTTATTTCCAGAAAAACCCGCCCTGATGGGATTCGAACCCCCTCCTGTTACCTATAATAATAAATACAGCTTCTATAGCACTCTTCGATGATAACAAATCATCCTCAGGGCGCTTTACAAATATTACGAGAGAAAACAATCAAGAAGAGAAACCAACACCATTATTACAAAAATAAAATTAAAAAAAGCTCACGCCGTTCATCCCACCCACCCCTTTCACATGCACATTATTGACACCATTTAAATTTTTTTTTTTTAAATCAAGGCATGGACAAACAGACCCCCACCCCCACCCACCTCACCTTTTCAACACGCACGCCATTTATGCACTCACGAATTCTCGGGGAGGGAGGGGGGAGTCATACGAGCTCACAAATTCCCTTCCCAAACAATATGTGAATGTTAAACGATATTACGATCAGTACTGACCAGGCCCAACGTTGCTTATCTTGCTGAGTTGCATTAAACAACATTATTCGACAAAACATAACGAGCACTAGACATCAACAAAGCAAAGTCAAATACTACGAAGAGAAACAAAACCCACAAAAGAAACAAACTGTTTTGTTTTAAGAATAGAATGTATGCAAGTTTTCGACCATGACTGCCAGATAGCAGAGGGGGCAGATGCTATTCCGGCGGGCAGGGCTAGAATTTGTTTATAGTGGAGATGCCTTGCCCCGGGTACATCCCCACTCTCTCGGCCAAAGGGATCTGAGGACAGCTGGTGTTGGGGAAGGTCCCCAAAGGCCAGCCAGTCCTTTTATCGGCAGCACTAGGGCCGGTGCAAAGGCCCCCTTGTTTGAGAGTCATAGTCTTCAACAAGAGACTAAACTGCACCATGATTTTCTATTACTGTAGAAAATCATCTGTTGGACAGCTCTCATGTTACTGTTGGCCCCTACTACAGGCTAATGTCAACCAATGATAAAAGCCAGTTGAGCAAAGACCCAAAGAATAGAATAGTAGCATGAAATCATGCACGCACACGCACACACACACAGTGACACATGCACAGTGATACACACACAGTGACACGCACACACAGTGACACACACAGTGACACACACAGTGACACACACGCACACACAGTGACACACACACACGCACATCTCTACTTACTTTGTGTTGAAGATGGCGGCTTTAACAGCAATGGACACGGCGTCAAACAGATTGCCCCCACACTCCAACAACTGAAATGAACCCCCCAAAAAACCCAATAATAGATTGATAACATGACATAATGAACAATGTCTCACCAGTACTGCAGCTGAGGGATTGGTTAGTCTTTGTAATATGACATAATGAACAATGTCTCACCAGTACTGCAGCTGAGGGATTGGTTAGTCTGTAATATGACATAATGAACAATGTCTCACCAGTACTGCAGCTGAGAGATTGGTTAGTCTGTAATATGACAATGAACAATGTCTCACCAGTACTGCAGCTGAGGGATTGGTTAGTCTTTGTAATATGACATAATGAACAATGTCTCACCAGTACTGCAGCTGAGGGATTGGTTAGTCTTTGTAACATGACATAATGAACCATGTCTCACCAGTACCCCCCTCTAACACAGATCACTGAAGTACTGGAGCTGAGGGATTGGTTAGTCTTCATATAAATAATGAACAATGTCTCACCATACCCCCCCCCCCCCCCCCCCCCCCCCCCCTGCTTAGTTTTCTCTGCTGCCCCATGTCTACTTCGGGCTGTGTGATGTCATTGATGATGTCATAACTTTTGAAAACATTCTTCTTCTATGACTGCTCAGACAGTTTCCTGTCATATGAGCGCAGATGCATCATGCTGCCGTTATGCGCCAAACTAAGAAATAGTTAGGCCCAGCATGTCCGTCTTCGGCTGAATAACTGTTGATGTCACTGTCGTGGACTCAGATTTGAGTCTAACAGGTCTCTTTTAATTTCATAATAAGAAACTCAATAATTTATTTAATCTTTTCTCGCAGTGAAGGGGTTAATGATAAATGTCTCATCAGCACATCGACGTAGAGCACCTGGCAGTGAAGGGGTTAATGATAAATGTCTCACCAGCACATCGACGTAGAGCACCTGAAGGGGTTAATGATAAATGTCTGACCAGCACATCAACGTAGAGCAGCCAGCAGTGAAGGGGTTAATGATAAATGTCTCACCAGCACATTAACGCAGAGCAGCCAGCAGTGAAGGCGTTAACACTTTCACCACCAGCCATATTTTAGCCAACAGATTCCATTAAATTTACCTGGGTAGAGAATAAAATCCATCTGCAATATTGGGGATTCTTCTGTGACATATCTAAAATAAGGTCTTTCCTTACTTCCCAAATCTAAGACAAGAGGGTTTTTGGATAATAGACCCCAATTTGATGTCTTTTAGTGACATGGGTGTTAAATCACTGTGGTGCAAAAATGCGACTTTGGCGGTGAAAGGGTTTTTAAAATGATAAATGTCTCACCAGTACATCGACGTAGAGCACCCAGCAGTACCGCCCCTCCAGCACACACAGATCCCTGAAGTCGATGACGGTACCAGAGTGGTACGCGCGGTACAGCAGGTTGGTGATGGCAGAGGCCAGGTCCTCCCCCCCTCTCCCCTCAAACTGGGGGGTGGCATTGGCAGAACTGAAATCATCATCATCATCATCATTGATAGCAGAGGCCAGGTCCTCCCCTCCTCTCCCCTCAAACTGGGGGGTAGCATTGGCAGAACTGAAATCATCATCATCATCATTGATAACAGAGGCCAGGTCCTCCCCTCCTCTCCCCTCAAACTGGGGGGTAGCATTGGCAGAACTGAAATCATCATCATCATCATCATCATCATTGATAACAGAGGCCAGGTCCTCCCCTCCTCTCCCCTCAAACTGGGGGGTAGCATTGGCAGAACTGAAATCATCATCATCATCATCATCATCATTGATAACAGAGGCCAGGTCCTCCCCTCCTCTCCCCTCAAACTGGGGGGTAGCATTGGCAGAACTGAAATCATCATCATCATCATCATCATCATTGATAACAGAGGCCAGGTCCTCCCCTCCTCTCCCCTCAAACTGGGGGGTAGCATTGGCAGAACTGAAATCATCATCATCATCATCATCATCATTGATAACAGAGGCCAGGTCCTCCCCTCCTCTCCCCTCAAACTGGGGGGTGGCATTGGCACTGTTGCAGAAATGGAATCATCATCATCATTTTCATTATCATCATCATTGTCGTTACTGTAATAATCACTGTCAACGTCATAGTCCTCCTCACCCGATTTCTGTCATCATCATCATAAAGAAATCATGACAGTGCACAAATAAGATAAGGACATACACACACACAATCAACTACATCAAAATACAAATGATTCTGAAGATGATGATGATTGTGATGGTGATTAATGGTGACAATGATGATGACAATAACAATGACGATGATGGTGATGACAATAACTGACGATGATGGTGATGACAATAATGATGATGATGATGAAGATAGTGATGAAGATAGTGATGAGTATGATAAAGATGATGATGAAGAAGATAATGATGATGATGATGGTGATGACATGATGATGAAGATAGTGATGAGTATGATAAAGATAATGATGAAGAAGATAATGATGTTGATGGTGATGACAATAATGATGATGATGGTGATGAAGATAGTGATGATGAGTATGATAAAGATGATGATGATGAAGAAGATAATGATGATGATGATAATGATGATGAGGACAATACTGACCAGTCCACAAAGAACTCCAGTCGTCCCCCGTCTGGCTGGTCAGGTTTGGGTTCCTCGAGTTCTGCCTTCACTCCTACCAGTATCTCTGTGTTGGCCTGATGGAGAAATAAATAAATAAATAAAATGAAATAAAACGCACTGATATAAAATGAGGTACATGTACAAACATGTACTGAAACTTACAGTCGCCCATCGGGCTAGTGACTATTGAAATCTACTCGCACACAGATTTTCATACTAGCCAATGGCTACCAGGCTAGTAGTTTTGGCCAGCCATCATTATTATCGCTTACCCCTTTCGCTGCCAGCCATTTTTCAGCCAAAAATACCATTAAACTTAACTAGCTAGGTAGAGAAAAAATGCATCTGCAATATAGGGAATTCCTCTATGACATGATTAACATTAGGCCTATCCTGTCTTGGGATAACAGGCCCTGATTTCATACATTTTGGTGACATGGGTGTTAAACCAGTGTGGTGCATAAATGCGACATTGGCGGGGAAAGGGTTAAGGAACACTGGTTAGAAACATACTTATTAAAAATAGTAGCTGTTTCTTGAGAAGTGGGATAAATTATGTCGTTATCTTGAATGGAAGGAATTTCATCTTGTGGCAGACCTTTCTTTGAAATAATTGTTTTCACTAACTTCCACCAGTCTTTCGTTCCAAAGCGATTAGGAGAAGAAATTCGATTGTCCAACTATGACACATACTCAGCCTTTCTTTGTCTGATTTTATTTGTACGGTCATTACGGGTCCGACGAAACAAGGCCCATGACCAATGAAAATTTAGAAGCTTGGCTAGTTTATGTATGTAATTCCTTTTTATTAAATTTGTAATCTCCATTGTGATCCATGGTGCACCACGCTCGTTCATTATAATCTTATACTGGCATACACTATACAGAGCATTGCAACTGACATGAGTCCATCAGAAAATATCTTCTTTCTTTTTTTCATTTTGGAGAGTTACACCCATGTACCTCACTACCTGTACACAATATTAGATTAGATCCATAATGACCATTCTGAGTCGGGCCAATCCACTGGTGTTATTCCTCATTGCTAGGTCATAACATTATAACGTAATAACAGATCCATAATTACCAGTCTGAGTCGGGCCAATCCACTGGTGTTATTCCTCATTGCTAGGTCATAACATCTATAACGCTTACAATCATGATAAAAACAATACTAACAAAATGAAAAGCTGGACAACATAACGAACTTAAGGTCAAACAGCACGCACACGCACACACACACATGACTCAACGGATAACCTTTGCAGGAGGAGGATCTTGAAAGAAGAGAGGCTGTTTGAGGTTCGGAGTGCAGAAGGGAGGCCGTTCCAGGAGGAGGGAGCTTGGAAAGAAAAAGAACGTTCGCCAAGAGTTCTGGCACGGAAACGGGGGATCTGCAGAACGTGAGTGTCAGAGGAGGAGCGAAGCAGTCTAGTGGGAGTATAAATCGATAGAAGATCAGAGAGATATGATGGGGCCAAACCATTCAGCGACTTGTAACATAATAGAGAGAGTTTATACTCAATGCGCTTTTCAACAGGGAGCCAGTGGAGAGATTGAAGCAAAGGAGAAACATGAGAGGTCCTCGGGCATTTCAGGACGAGGCGAGCAGCATTATTTTGGACTTTCTGCAATTTAATCAGGAGATTTTGTGGGCAGCCAGCAAGGAGAGAATTACAGTAATCAAGTCTTGAAAGAACAAAGGCAGAAATGAGGGTTTTGGTGGCTTCTTCAGAGAAGATGACGTACAGAACTGATGCGCCGAAGCTCCAAATAGCAAGCACGGCAGACAGAAGAAATTTGACTTTGAAAAGAGAGTGTCTGGTCCAGTACATTTGCGCACGGTAGTAGAGGTCTGATAACCAAGTTGGACAGAAGTAGGGACAGTAATAACAGATCCATAATTACCAGTCTGAGTCGGGCAATCCACTGGTGTTATTCCTCATTGCTAGAGTCATAACATGTATAACGTAATAACAGAGAAGCAGTGATTACCAGTGAGTCGGGCCAATCCACTGGTGTTATTCCTCATTGCTAGGTCATAACATGTCATAACGTAATAACAGATCCATAATTACCAGTCTGAGTCGGGCCAATCCACTGGTGTTATTCCTCATTGCTAGGTCATAACATTATAACGTAATAACAGATCCATAATTACCAGTCTGAGTCGGGCCAATCCACTGGTGTTATTCCTCATTGCTAGGTCATAACATTATAACGTAATAACAGATCCATAATGACCAGTCTGAGTCGGGCCAATCCACTGGTGTTATTCCTCATTGCTAGGTCATAACATTATAACGTAATAACAGATCCATAATTACCAGTCTGAGTCGGGCCAATCCACTGGTGTTATTCCTCATTGCTAGGTCATAACATTATAACGTAATAACAGATCCATAATTACCAGTCTGAGTCGGGCCAATCCACTGGTGTTATTCCTCATTGCTAGGTCATAACATTATAACGTAATAACAGATCCATAATTACCAGTCTGAGTCGGGCCAATCCACTGGTGTTATTCATCACTCTTGTCTCCAGGTCCGTCTGTCGATATTCCTCATTGCTATGTCATAACATGATAACAAACGTAATAACAGATCCATAATTACCAGTCTGAGTCGTGCAGATCCACTGGTGTTATTCCTCATTGCTATGTCATAACATGATAACAAACGTAATAACAGATCCATAATTACCAGTCTGAGTCGTGCAGATCCACTGGTGTTATTCATCACTCCTGTCTCCAGGTCAATCTGTCGATAGTCCTCATTGCTGCGCCCATCCTCACGGAAATTCTCCTGTGTATAAGGAGGAGCAAACAACAATTGAACAAACAACAATCACATTACACAATGGCAATTAACACATTGACGGCGGGCCGCGTTTGGAGTCGCGGCCCTTGAACATCATCCACTGCCGGGCCACGTTTAAAGTCGCCCAACGGTATAAGGTAGAAAACTCATGCAAAACTCTTGACCACAGTTTTCCTTACTTTTGCGAGTAGTTTCCCTTTAAGCACACTTCCATTTCTTTGTGTTCAATCGCCAATTACAAACGAAAATGCCAAACCATCGTGGTCTAACGAGAGAGGAGATTCTCCACCTTCTGGATTTGGATGAACCTGATAATAACAATCCAAAATACTCGTTTTCGGACTCAAAAAGTGATGAAAGTAGCGAGGAGGAGCATGAAAAAGAAGCTAGTGTGTCAGTGCTCTACTAGTACAAGTCAAGAGACTGAGAGTGTTGGTCGTGGTAGGGGTGGCGGCAGGGGGTGTCGTTTCCCCCCGTTTTCCCCCATTTTTCAAGTTGGCATGTAAAAAGCGTTATTCCTATCAACTTTAAAAATACACAGACGAATTCAGCAGTCTTTTTTCAGTAAGTATACAAAATTTGGTTGCAAAAGGACATCATTCAGCTTTGTAAGACGCGTTTGTTTACAACCACCCAATTTCTATGAAGAGTGCCACGGCAGGCTGGGGCCTGCACGGAGAATTAGGCCGAGGCAGCGTCAGTCACAATAGTGTTGGGAAAATACATAATAGCCAACCCACTAAGCAGCCAAAAACAAAGAAAAGCTGTACACATGTAAACACACGCACGCACACACAAACACACACACACACAGAGGTCCTGTACACTCTCTGAGTCTTTCTGTAACTCGGGGATCTCAAGCGTTTTACAGTTTGCAGAATTCCATCAGTTAGTGCAACTGCAAGTTCAATCTATTAATAGTTGAGTCCAAATAGAGGCTGTTAGTCTTAGCCAGGTCAGCAAATGAGGAATAGGGTTAGAATTGAACGGCCAGAAAAGGGATAGGGTTAGAACTGGGTAAAGGTTAGGTGAAAAGGTTTAAAATAGTGAAAACAAACAAAACAAATGAAAGAAACACTCTGCATGTGAGAACAAAAGAAATTATTAAAGTTAATTGTTTGTCCGACTTTGTTGTGCTTAGGGTTAGAACTTACGGTCAGGATAGGGTTAGGGCAAGGGAATGGGCTAGGAATAGGATTAGGACTATAATCTCATGAACACAAACAAAATGATGAGCAAACTTTGTGCGAAAAATAATGGAAATTAGACCTTCGTCAGGCCCAGTTAAATAAAAAGAGGACTTCTTTGGATCTATCTGATCTCTGGTGAACGGCCTCTGTTTAGACGCATACATGTTATAAAACTTGTATGGATCCTGATCCTGATCCTAAAAATAAGTCTCCCCAGCGTTTCATGGCTCAGGTCAGGCCAATCCGACTACCATAGTGGCCCCCGGGGACAAACCCCGACTGGCACAGCCAACCATCATTGTCACTTTTTGCCGGGGAGGGAGCGATACAGTTAGATTAGAATGACAGTGTTGAGCTCCCGCTTAAACCAAGCTGGGAGCTTCTGCTGCAGACACTGGAACTGGAAGCGGTGTGTGACTAAACACCGAATGGTGCCAAATGGTGCCGAATGGTGAACGCTGAATGGTGAACGCTGAATGGTCAAAACACCTAATCTCGGCGAATGGTTGGGCCAGTTTCCTGCAAGTCTCGCATTGAATCGAGTAATGGACAGGGTTAGAATCAGTTTAGGGTTCATCCAAGAAAAAATAAAATAATCAAGAAAGAAACACGAACTGAAAGACTACTTCGTTCAATGATCGCGCTGTCCACCGTTGCAAAGTCAGCTAAATAAGTGTTGTAAACGTTGCCGAAAGGAAGACAAATGGCGGTCTTAGCATTCACGTTGCTTTGGGTGGGTGATTTTAGGGGTTAATGTTAATGCTTTCACCATTCGGCCCTACCATTTGGTGTTTTGACCATTCACTGATTCAGTAATCTCACCATTCGGCACCTTTTTGCATTATTCGGCACCATTCGGTATTTAGACGGACCCTGGTTCAAAATATCATATCATATCATATATGGCATATAGGCTTTTAAATAGCCTTTAGCCTGCTATTTCCTTTTAGTTTGTAAGGAAACGCAATTTACAACTTTTTTTATCATTATTATTATTATTTTTTGGTAAAGGTCAAGATGTGCCATCACCTCTACATTTCTCGGTTAATTGTATTTTTCTGTTTTTGCCTTTATTACCATACATAAAGCTGTATTTTAGGAACATTTTTAGCTAATATTAGTAATAACCTTTTTGGACTGTGACAAATTGCGGTGTACTGCAGTACACCAGTGGGTAGGGTTAGGTTTAGGGCTAGGGTTAGTATTCCAAAAAGGTTATTAGCTAAAAATATTCCTAAAATACAGCTGTATGTATGGTAAGAAAGGCAAAACCCAAAAAATACAATTAACCAAGAAATGCAGGGGGGGGTGGCACATCTTTACCTTTACCTTTATTTTTTAGAGTACATGTCGCATGAAAAAAGGTAGCTCGTTAAAAAAAGTAGCTCGCTACCTATGAGAGTCTGTATTTGCGGCATTTTGCGACATTGAGCATGAACGAAAAATTTCACTTTTTTCTAGGGTTAGGGTTAGGGTTAGGTCTTAGATAGGATTAGGGACTCAAAACATAGCCGTAAGGCTTTCCTGTCCCATCTTTTAATTTATTTAGTTGTTTGTCTCGGTCTGTCGCACACTCAGTTTTTGTTAATATTATTCATCGTTAGGGTTAGGTAAATGGTTAAAGTAACATAGAAAGAGTGAAATTTGTGGTTGTCGCAAATACAGACTCTCATAGTAGCGAGCTACTTTTTTTTAACGTGCTACCTTTTTTCATACGA
This sequence comes from Phymorhynchus buccinoides, assembly GCA_017654935.2. Classification (NCBI taxonomy): domain Eukaryota; kingdom Metazoa; phylum Mollusca; class Gastropoda; order Neogastropoda; family Raphitomidae; genus Phymorhynchus; species Phymorhynchus buccinoides. Next base: position 1,999,133 of record CM065695.1, on the reverse strand, counting down.
CACAACATACAGTGAAAAACAAGCAAACTGATCTGCATACTAATCATTATTTACTTATGTTAGTTTGGAAGCAATAATCTTCCCAAAAATATAGGAACCCTCCAGGGAAAAAACAGCTGAATTTAAAACAGTTTGTATTTTGTGTGCCATGTGTAACTACCTGAACGCCGTGAATGACGAACACTTTCTCCGCCTCACTCAGTCTGACGTCCACCATTCTGCAATTTTTTCAAGGTTTTGCCCCCTCAAATACACTTCACGCCATGCGGAGATGAACAGGAAGTGTGTAGTACGTCATCACAAAGTGACTTCCTAGTCTTTCGTCATCAGTTGTTGTTGTTATGGCGGCGTACACACTGTGAAATTAGTTTCTATGGACAATTTCATGAAAAGGCCCAGATAAATCTGTATTTATTATGAATGCATCGCTCCACAGGTACAATGGAAAGCACGGTTAATGGCTTAGGGTGAGTTCTGTAATGTTTTTATGCCGATTTTAGCCTGGATTTTATAGCACAGTCGCAAGTTGGCTGAGTTGCTGGCTCAGTGGCTGTCAGTGATTATTTTTTAGTCAGACAGATCACAGAATCAAGACTGCTAGTTGTGCTGTTTCTTTAATTCAGCCTTCAGTTAAGGTTGGTTTAAGACTTCAGCCAAGAGCCGGTGTGGCGTTCTCAAAATGGATTTGTTCTCAGCATGTCTGCGCATGTGCAAAATTATTTTAGGTTAGGGATATGATAGGGTTAGGGTCGTTAGGCTGTGTACACACATAAGCGGATATTCCATGCGGAAACCTCTGCTAATCCATAAATAAGTGTAACAAAGAAGGGAACAGATGTGTGCACGTGTCCGAATTTCCCCTATGGCTCCCCCCCACCTGCTTGCGCATCTCTACCCTTCCAACGGAAGTGTCGCCATCTTAGTCCTTATTTGTGTGTAAGCAAAGTGAAAATGTTATCTAAATGTGTAAAGAAAACATCCAGATGTTATAAATACGGTTTAGATAAGTTTCGAATTGGAACAGCCAAATACGCAGCATCGATCTGGCATTTTTCAAATAAAGTTAGTGACTAAGATGGCGGTCTCCCATAATATGGCGCTCCTTGTGGCCGGATATGACGACACGTGGGTACAAGCCATATGCGTAAACTTTTATCCTTCTTTCTTCCACTTATTTAGGGTTTTCCGTACAGAACTTACGCGTCTCTTCTTCTTCCATTTAGTACCCACAATCAACAATTTGATTTTTTTTATACTGTTTGGTCGAGGTCCAAGAAGAAGAAAAAAAGAAAGAAAAAAAAAGATGAATATGAACCCAGCCTTAGGGATAGGGGTTAGGAATAGGGTTAGGGAGAGGGTTAGGGATATAGGTTTAGGGTCAATTTAGTTTAATGCACAAAAGATAAAATTTAATGATATTGCAGGGCTCCCAGGGACACCCATTTGGGGGTCTAAGAAGTACTAACATTCTAAAGGAGTTAAGGACCCTCTAAAAGACTATGCAGGGGGTCCCAGGGATGCACTAGAAACATTCTTCTTAGTATTCGCAATGCCACTGGGACCCTCTATCCCGCCTCTAGGACCCTCTATACTGTTAGTGAAGGGGTCCCTGGGACCCATTGTGTTGTGGAACGATTGGGAGCCGTGGGTACGTCAATCGTCATGATCGATTTTGCACATGTGCAGACATGTTGAGAACAAATCCATTTTGAGAACGCCACACCGGCATCGCCGGATTATGAGAATTTGAAAATCAGTGCTTTTCTTACACACACTTGTAGTTGTACAATAAAAATGGCCTATATTACTATTAGCATTTGCTATATACAAGAATGTAGCACTTGTACTAGTCTAGAGGGGTAAGAAAAGAGCAGTAAATGCGTGTGCGTTTTCCCTGCACTCCGCCGCCCCCCCCCCCCCCCCCCCCCCCCCTGCAGGAGCACCCATGAATCTCTGCTCCTTCACTCCCATTGGTGTCAGCAGTGCAGATAGATCAGCAATAGCCCCCCCCCCCCCCCCTTCCCTCCCTCTACCCCTTCACATCCTGTTCCAGGACATGGCATCACACTCAGTCCTGCTGATCGGGTGTGAGCTGGCTGGGTCACTGTCCCTCTACGTCCGTGCAGCTCTTGGTCTAATGTCCTTAGTTCAAATGTGACCCATCACCACAAAGTGGGTCTTAAGGTGAAAATGGCAGATTTTAATATATTAGCATTTACATAATCTGCAAACATTTACCTTTCTTTTGATATATGATTTATTGCTCTACTACAAAAAATGAGGAAGTTATAGGGTGTTAAAGAGGGTAACCCAGCAGATGGCCGTTTTGAGAAAACGGGGTGCAAAGATTTTTTACCCATCCTAGGCCTAGCACTAGTCACTGACTAGTGTAGCAGTCGCCGAGTCGGAGTCGAAGCAGGTTTTACAGTTTTGAGGCAGTCATCGTCACGGTCAGTTTCGTTTTCATCGTCGAAATCGGTTGAGTTGAAATATTTTATTAACAATGCTCCAAGTTCTCCTTGATCTGCGACTGGTAGGGTTGTAAATGACCGAGAATTGAGCAAAAAAGTCAATCTTTCGAAAGAGATCGTCTGCATCATATCCATGTTGCTTCGAAACTGCAAGCAGCAAGTTGTCTCCCTCTCGACCAATCCCGTTGCGCGTTGCCTTTCAGTAACTAGAGACAGAGTCCATCCTAACCTCTCATTGGTCAAAGTTTTCAACTCTCTCACTCTGTGTTTACGCCTAAGTTTTGCAATACCATGCTTCTGATTGGTTGGATTTCAAAACGAGCACGCGAGCAGAAGCAGGTTAAGGTCACAAGCTTTCCAGAGATATGTAACATGATGGGGCCCGATCAGGGTTTCAGTTTACAGTTTTCAATCAAAAATGTAGTCTTTACAGGCGATTAAAATAGGATAATTGCCATGGGGTATATCATTTAAAATGTGTTTTAATGCATTTACAATTTGAATTTCACTTAGTCCAATGCATGAAGTTGAAGTTTAATGGTGGCAGAATCCATTTCAAGTGAAAACTCAAAATCCATACTTTTGACCCACTGAACCTTTTTTGGGCCTCTACCACAATCGCTGCTTGCGAGTTAAGACCCGGTTCATGAAATCAGGTCACAAATGGAAAAATCACCCTTTTCAGCCTTTTCCCCCTGAGGGTGGCGTAATGATCCTCCAGCCTCTACCCCCCAGCAGCAGAAGACACAACCACAACCTGCAATTCCAAAGAATCCCCTCAAGAACTGATGACATAAACAATTCCTTCTTCCCCAAAACCATCTGAGACTGGAACTCCCTGTCCCCAGAAATCATCCAGTCCCCCACGCTCAGTTCCTTCATCTCGAAGCTGCTGAAGATGCCTGCATAAACACACACTGCCCCCCCCCCCCCCTTCTTTTCTCTTTCCTCCCCCCCTTTTTCCCCTCTCCTCGTGTGGGGCCGGGTGTTCTCGGACTAGCCGGGGGTGCCTACATGTATGCTCTCTTGTCTGTCTAATGGTTGTTTGTTTTTCCCCTCTGCACAGAGATTTTTCTTCGAACCCCTGATACATTGCCGGTTACAGCAGGTGGACATCATTGGCAGAAGAAGAAGAGGTATGTGGCTAACCGCTGCCCGCCGTGTTGTTTACAGGGAGCACCCTGCCAGGATGGAGTCAGGCATGCCCAAGGCCGCAGGGTCAGGGGTCAAGGTCAAGAAGCCGGTGGCCGATGCCGTGGCCATCATTGACTGCACGCCGTACTGCAGAGTGTTTGGGTTCAGCGCCCCTTGGATGAAGAACATCTGGTTTGTGAAGGACATCTGTGGACTGGTGAGTGAATGTGTATGTGTTGCATTATTATTAATACTATTATTATTATTATGTAATGTAGAGAGTGACCACCATTGACTGCACACCATACTGCCGAGTGTTTGGGTTCAGCTCCCCCTGGATGAAGAACATCTGGTTTGTAAAGGACATCTGTGGGCTGGTGAGTGAATGTGTATCATACTGTATGTGTTGCATTATTATTAATACTATTATTATTATTATTATTATTAGTAGTAGTAGTAGTAGTAGTATATATAATATAGAGAGTGACCACCATTGACTGCACGCCATACTACCCAGTGTTTGGGTTCAGTGCGCCTTGGATGAGGAACATCTGGTTTGTGAAGGACATCAGTGGACTGGTGAGTGAATGTATGCTAGTCAGTAGTTTTTTTTACCATAACTGCCAGATAGCAGAGGGGGCAGATGCTATTCCGGCAGGCTGGGTTAGAATTTGTTTATAGTGGATATGCCTTGCCCAGGGTGCATCCCCACTCTCTCGCCCAAAGGAATTTGAGGACAGCTGGAGTTCTTCTTCTCTTAAGGCCCACAGTCGATGAGTTGACCATTCTGGCACCTTTGGGGAAAGTTCCCAAAAGTCAACCCATCCCTTTGGCTGCAGCACCAGAGCCGGTGCCAAGGCCCCCTCATTTGAGAGTCATAGTCTTCCACAAGAGACTAAGCTGTACCACTATTTTCCAATACAGTAGAAAGTCATCTAATGTACAGATCTCATGTTACTGTTGGCCCCATACCGCAGGCTGATGTCAACCAATGAAAAGCCATTTGCCGAAGGGTCCAGTATGTGTGTATTATTATTATTCCAGGTGTGTGCCATCATTACATGGCTCCTCCTGCTGTATGCAGAATACGTGGTGATGATGATGATGACGATGATGATGATGATGATGATGATGATGATTCCAGGTGTGTGCCATCATCACCTGGCTCCTCATGCTGTATGCAGAATACGTGGTGTTGATGATGACGATGATGATGATGATGATGATGACGATGATGATGATGATGATGACGATGATGATGATGATGATGATGACGATGATGATGATGATGATGATGATGATGATGATGATGATGATGATGATGATGATGATGATGATGATGATGATGATGATGATGATGATGATGATGATGATGATTCCAGGTGATGATGATGATGATGATGATGATGATGATGATGATGATGATGATGATGATGATGATGATTCCAGGTGTGTGCCATCATCACCTGGCTCCTCCTGCTGTATGCAGAATACGTGGTGATGATGATGATGATGATGATGATGATGATGATGATGATGATGATGATTCCAGGTGTGTGCCATCATTACATGGCTCCTCCTGCTGTATGCAGAATACGTGGTGATGATGATGATGATGATGATGATGATGATGATGATGATGATGATGATGATTCCAGGTGTGTGCCATCATTACATGGCTCCTCCTGCTGTATGCAGAATACGTGGTGATGATGATGATGATGATGATGATGATGATGATGATGATGACGATGACGATGATGATGATGATGATGATTCCAGGTGTGTGCCATCATTACATGGCTCCTCCTGCTGTATGCAGAATATGTGGTGATGATGATGATGATGATGATGATGATGATGATTCCAGGTGTGTGCCATCATTACATGGCTCCTCCTGCTGTATGCAGAATACGTGGTGATGATGATGATGATGATGATGATGATTCCAGGTGTGTGCCATCATTACATGGCTCCTCCTGCTGTATGCAGAATATGTGGTGATGATCGTCATGTTGCTGCCTCAGTTCTTCTCTCCCTACAATTTCTTCAACGCCCTCGTCTACAACTTCTTCGCTTTCATGGCGCTGGCTTCACACCTTAGGGCCATGCTGACTGACCCTGTGAGTGTGATGTATAGTAATATCAATTATATTATTATCAACAATATACTGTGTCCTCGTCTACAACTTCTTCACCTTCATGGCGCTGGCCTCACACCTTAGGGCCATGCTGACTGACCCTGTGAGTGTGATGTATAGTAATATCAATTATATTATTATCAACAATATACTGTGTCCTCGTCTACAACTTCTTCACCTTCATGGCGCTGGCTTAGGGCCATGCTGACTGACCCTGTGAGTGTGATGTATGGTAATATCAATTATATTGTCAACGATATACTGTATCCTCGTCTACAACTTCTTCGCTTTCATGCTGACTGACCCTGTGAGTGTGATGTATGGTAATATCAATTATATTGTCAACGATATACTGTATCCTCGTCTACAACTTCTTCGCTTTCATGGCGCTGGCTTCACACCTCAGGGCCATGCTGACTGACCCTGTGAGTGTGATGTATAGTAATGTTGATTACATTATTATCAACGATATACTGTGTCCTCGTCTACAACTTCTTCGCTTTCATGGCGCTGGCTTCACACCTCAGGGCCATGCTGACTGACCCTGTGAGTGTGATGTATAGTAATATCAATTATATTATCAGCGATATACTGTGTCCTCGTCTACAACTTCTTCACTTTCATGGCGCTGGCCTAACACCTTAGGACCATGCTGACTGACCCTGTGAGTGTGATGTATAGTAATGTTGATTACATTAATTTATAATAAGATCAATTATATTATTAACCCCTTCACTGCCAGCCATATGTCAGCCAAATATTTCCACTAAATTTACCTGGGTAGAGAACAAAATCCATCTGCAGTATTGGGGATTCGTCTGTGACAGATATAAAATAAGGTCTATCCTTACTTCCCAAAACTAAGACAATAGGGTCTTTGGATAATAAGACCCCAATTTGATGCCTTTTAGTGACATAGGTGTTAAATCACTGTGGTGCTAAAATGCGACTTTGGCGGTTAAAGGGTTAATGATACAGTGATACTAATGTCAATTATCGGTGATACAGTGCTCTCGTCTACAACTTGGTTGCCTTCGTGGCTCTGGCTTCCCATCTGAGGGCCATGCTCACCGACCCTGTAACTATGAATTGTAATTGTATTAATAGCTACCATATTCTATGGACTAAAAGTATAAGGTACTATTATTTTTAGAGTGTCGGCTGAATGCAGTGGGGAGACCAGTGAAACCTTAAAACCTGACACATGCATGGGTGCAACTTTTCCTGGTATACATGGATTTCCTGTTTTTGAATTTTACCAGAAAAGGAATTTCCTTTTTTTTTAAATTTGTCAAACAAGATCTTTGTGTGTCTACTGTATTTTTCAAACACTTTAAAATAAGCATTTGTATAAATTGTGAAAAAAGCAAACTAAAATACCTTCATAAATCATTTGTGATGGTGCATAGGAAAAACCTACATAAGTCGCTCAGAATGTTTTTTAGCAAAAGCCAAAAAGAGTCAACAACCCCCAAAATATCAATTATCTATTTAGGGCATATTTATGTCTATTTATATGTGTTCTACCAGTATCCACAACATAAAAGACAATTTTGAATGATTTCTTTGTTTATTTGATTGTTTTCTAAATCAAGTCAATAGAAACAAAGAGGCAAAGTTGTATCTTCTATGCCCAATTTCTGCAAATGATCTATTTCGAATGCCAAACTTCAAATAATTATAAAATAAAAACTAGACAAGATAACTCAATTCGATCTTTTGTGTATTCACAAGGAATCTTTGCTCCACCATGAAAAATTAAAATCTCAATTAATACAAAAATTCCATTATGTCTGTTTTTCCTATGCACTGTCACATTTGTTTTCTTCAGTTGCAAGGGGACCCCTAGACCCCGGCCTTTCAGTTTTTTTCATATTGTGTAGTTGCACCCATGCACATGTATACCTCACCCATTATGGCCATATTGCCTGGGAACACGGAAAAAGAAACCCGAGACCCTCATGCCTTTTATAATTATGGCTTATAATGATATAATAAGAAACTGTTGTAACAAGTTCAGAACGTTGTGTGTGGGGGGGGGGTAGTGTCTGTGACATGGTACATTTTCTAAGCATTGTGGCCCTTGCCTTTTAAAGCTGACCTGTTGACCAGTAATTGACTCCCTCTATTTCTCTCTATGTTCTATCTCTATCTCTGCTTTGGGATTAACAAAATGAATGCGGTTTGTGAATAGAGCCTCTCGTAAATCACATGTGTTGATTGCGTGAAAACTTTTTGTTCTGAGTTTACTTTGATTTTCGTCTCAAAATGTGTGCAATTACTTCTTCTTTTTACTATAAAATGAAGTTGGCCACCTTCACAGAAGTAGAATTTAACATTTTTCGAATAAAAATGTATGTATTTATTTATACTCTTTTGTTTTTGTATGTTACTTTCTCGTGTGCCTTGTGTATTATTGTACCTTTTAATGTGGCAGCAAGCAAGATTTCCTTGTTCATTCTGATGGGGATAATAAATATGGATTGACTGATTGATTGATTGATATTTAATATCCTCTTTCTCCTCCTTTATCTGCAGGGAGCTGTACCTAAAGGCAATGCCACACGAGACAACATCCTGAAGATGGGCCTGAGAGATGGAGAGGTGGTGTTCAAGTGTCCTAAATGTGTCAGCATTAAACCTGACAGGGCACACCACTGCAGGTCAGTATTGTTGTCATTATTGGGATGATGTGGTGGGTCAGTATTGTTGTGATGATATGGTGGGTCAGTATTATTGTGATGATGTGGTGGGTCAGTATTATTGTGATGATATGGTGGGTCAGTATTATTGTGATGATGTGGTGGGTCAGTATTATTGTGATGATGTGGTGGGTCAGTATTATTGTCATTATTGTGATGATATGGTGGGTCAGTATTATTGTGATGATGTGGTGGGTCAGTATTATTGTGATTATTGTGATGATATGGTGGGTCAGTATTATTGTGATGATATGGTGGGTCAGTATTATTGTGATGATATGGTGGGTCAGTATTGTTGTGATGATATGGTGGGTCAGTATTATTGTCATTATTGTGATGATGTGGTGGGTCAGTATTATTGTGATGATATGGTGGGTCAGTATTATTGTGATGATATGGTGGGTCAGTATTATTGTGATGATGTGATGGTTCAGTATTATTGTGATGATGTGGTGGGTCAGTATTATTGTGATTATTGTGATGATATGGTGGGTCAGTATTATTGTCATTATTGTGATGATGTGGTGGGTCAGTATTATTGTGATGATATGGTGGGTCAGTATTATTGTGATGATATGGTGGGTCAGTATTATTGTGATGATGTGATGGTTCAGTATTATTGTGATGATGTGGTGGGTCAGTATTATTGTGATTATTGTGATGATATGGTGGGTCAGTATTATTGTCATTATTGTGATGATATGGTGGGTCAGTATTATTGTGATGATGTGGTGGGTCAGTATTATTGTGATTATTGTGATGATATGGTGGGTCAGTATTATTGTGATGATATGGTGGGTCTGTCATTATTGTGATGATATGGTGGGTCAGTATTACTGTCATTATTGTGATGATATGGTGGGTCAGTATTACTGTCATTATTGTGATGATGTGGTGGGTCAGTATTACTGTCATTATTGTGATGATATGGTGGGTCAGTATTATTGTGATGATATGGTGGGTCAGTATTACTGTCATTATTGTGATGATGTGGTGGGTCAGTATTACTGTCATTATTGTGATGATGTGGTGGGTCAGTATTACTGTCATTATTGTGATGATATGGTGGGTCAGTATTACTGTCATTATTGTGATGATGTGGTGGGTCAGTATTACTGTCATTATTGTGATGATGTGGTGGGTCAGTATTACTGTCATTATTGTGATGATATGGTGGGTCAGTATTACTGTCATTATTGTGATGATATGGTGGGTCAGTATTACTGTCATTATTGTGATGATGTGGTGGGTCAGTATTACTGTCATTATTGTGATGATATGGTGGGTCAGTATTACTGTCATTATTGTGATGATGTGGTGGGTCAGTATTACTGTCATTATTGTGATGATATGGTGGGTCAGTATTATTGTGATGATATGGTGGGTCAGTATTATTGTGATGATGTGGTGGGTCAGTATTACAGTGTGTTATTGTGATGATATGGTGGGTCAGTATTACTGTCATTATTGTGATGATGTGGTGGGTCAGTATTACTGTCATTATTGTGATGATGTGGTGGGTCAGTATTACTGTCATTATTGTGATGATGTGGTGGGTCAGTATTACTGTCATTATTGTGATGATGTGGTGGGTCAGTATTACTGTCATTATTGTGATGATGTGGTGGGTCAGTATTACTGTCATTATTGTGATGATGTGGTGGGTCAGTATTACTGTCATTATTGTGATGATGTGGTGGGTCAGTATTACTGTCATTATTGTGATGATATGGTGGGTCAGTATTACTGTCATTATTGTGATGATGTGGTGGGTCAGTATTACTGTCATTATTGTGATGATGTGGTGGGTCAGTATTACTGTCATTATTGTGATGATGTGGTGGGTCAGTATTACTGTCATTATTGTGATGATGTGGTGGGTCAGTATTACTGTCATTATTGTGATGATGTGGTGGGTCAGTATTACTGTCATTATTGTGATGATTTGGTGGGTCAGTATTATTGTGATGATGTGGTGGGTCAGTATTACTGTCATTATTGTGATGATATGGTGGGTCAGTATTACTGTCATTATTGTGATGATGTGGTGGGTCAGTATTACTGTCATTATTGTGATGATTTGGTGGGTCAGTATTATTGTGATGATGTGGTGGGTCAGTATTACTGTCATTATTGTGATGATATGGTGGGTCAGTATTACTGTCATTATTGTGATGATGTGGTGGGTCAGTATTACTGTCATTATTGTGATGATGTGGTGGGTCAGTATTATTGTCATTATTGTTGGTATGGTGGGTGGTAGAGATGGGGAGATGGTGTTCAAGTGTCCTAAATGTGTCAGCATTAAACCTGATAGGGCGCACCACTGGAGGTCAATAGTTTTATACTTTGTTGTGTTATTATTGTATTGATATGGTGGATCACTAGGTTATTAGTGGATGGGTTGGTCTTTGGGGACCTTCCCCAACACAAGCTGTCCTCAAATCCCTTTGGCCGAGAGAGTGGGGATGTACCCTGGGCAAGGCATCTCCACTACAAACAAATTCTAGCCCAGCCCGCCGGAATAGCATCGGCAGTCATGGAAATGATGCATTTTGTTAGTTGACAAATGTGACAAAACATTTGTAATTCATTCATCACCAGTTATTCTGAGGGAAAGGAGTCTGACTTGAAACGGAGCTTCCGTTTCATCGTAGATCTGTGCTCAAAGGGAGGTAATTTTGCGGCAGTCGAAGGGCTAAAAGCCCACAACAGAAGCACGGAGATTTACTGTGGCACATTATTTACGACGGCAACTTTAACCTGCTCGCGTTGTCGAATCACGCTCGTGGCTTACTGTGCAGCTTCCGAGAGTTTCCTGCCCTTGTTCGGGGCTTATCTCCCTCCCAGCCTGTGAGGATTTATCTCCCCTGCCCCATGTCGTGATTTCAGTCCCCTGTTTGAGGGGTGCAGTGACAGAGCCGGGGTGTGTGTGGAGGGACGTGGGTGCAGAGATTGATGGCAGAATTATTGATTCCTGGAAAAACACTGCCCCTGTGGCACTCGCTATCAGCCAGCGATCCTACTTGGGGAAAAAACACAACAACAAATCAATGAAAACAAACGCAAGAAAAAGAACCATCCTAGATAGAACCTACCCCCTTCCCTCCCAGTAACAGTGGGCTGTACATAGAATTAAAGAAATGAACGACTTTTTAAAATAAGCCCTCATAATGAGTAAGGAGGGGGAGGGGGCAGGTTAAGTGTTATGCCAATGCCATCCTGAACAGTTTGAGTTGACAGACTGATATGTTTATCTACCCCCCCCCCCCCCCCCCCCCCCAACAGCAGTTTTCAATTTGTCTGATGACTGGGTGAATGTTGATGAGGACCTCAGGGGTCGGATCAGAGGTCATATGCTTAATGGAAAGGTCGTCAGGGTCATCATGAATGTTAATGAGGCCAGTCTGTCTGCCTGGCCTTCTGACGTGCAGAGACTGGCGACCATCTGCATTCAAATAGTGCAAAGTCATTACCATATTTCACGGACTACAAGGCGCTTCTAATTATAAGGGTGCACCCCCTGAATTGGACACAAAGTCTGAATTGAAGCATACACGTGGCGCAACATGTTTTAGGACATGCAAAATGATCGAACTAAAGCAAAATATAGATAGAAAATATGAGGTCGACTCAAACAAAGGAGGTCAGTATTTTGCCTAGTTCTGTCAAAGCAGTCTTCAGAATGACACTGACAGAAATTACACTCACAACGCTATCCGGATATCCGTATGAAGAAGCACTTTTATGCATCGTCTTTGTCAGAGAGCCCAGAAAAGTCGGAATTCAAAAACGGAGTAGATTTCTACAATGAGTTTCGGCTCCAGTAAAGTATGTCCGCCATGATTGTTGTTGTCTTTGGCTGTTGAAACCGAGGCTGCGATGTCATATCCTGATTCACAACAGACACCCCCCCCCCCCCCCCCCCCCCTCTGTGTGAATGTGTTGTCTGCTTCGGTGGCTTAATTCATGGTTTTGGCCTGATAGTCGATCTCAATACTTACAATATGAATGGAATTCACAACTTTATTTGATTAGAATTAAGTCATACACTAGGCGCAACTCATTTTAAGGCGCAGGGGTCTCAGTTGAGGAAAACAGTATGGCCTTGTAGTCCGTAGAATACGGTAGTTAAAATGCAGAAAAAGATTGGTGATGACTGTCTCCAACAAACAGAGTATACAGTCATCATTTAAAAAAAAGAGTTACTGCTTTGCATGCTACCAAAAGGAAGTCTATTTGCAGAAGCCATATTGTTTTCAAGCACAACTACTGGAACCAGGGAATAAAGAAAGAGAGCAACAGGGTCAGGTCTTCTTTTGATGGACGTTGCCCCCCTGAACCTCACAAAGGGGCTCTGCCCCTGCACCCCGCGGGGGCCAGGGTGGCCCCTGGACCGCTGCTTTTCAGCTTTGTTTTTTTCATTTTGTGGAGTTGCACCCATGATGATGTTATGTTATAATGTAAGGCATGCGCTCTGTGTGTTGCAGTGTGTGCCAGAGGTGTATCCGTAAAATGGACCACCATTGTCCCTGGGTCAACAACTGTGTGGGGGAAAACAACCAGAAGTACTTCATTCTGTTCACTGTGAGTCATGTCATACCATGGGTTGTGTTGTGTTGTGTTGTACTGTGTGGGGGAAAACAACCAGAAGTACTTCATTCTGTTCACTGTGAGTCATGTCATATCATGGGTTGTATTGTACTGTGTGGGGGAAAACAACCAGAAGTACTTCATTCTGTTCACTGTGAGTCATGTCATATCATGGGTTGTATTGTGTTGTGTTGTGTGGGGAAAACAACCAGAAGTACTTCATTCTGTTCACTGTGAGTCATGTCATACCATGGGTTGTGTTGTGTTGTGTTGTGTGGGGAAAACAACCAGAAGTACTTCATTCTGTTCACTGTGAGTCATGTCATACCATGGGTTGTGTTGTGTTGTGTTGTGTGGGGAAAACAACCAGAAGTACTTCATTCTGTTCACTGTGAGTCATGTCATACCATGGGTTGTGTTGTGTTGTGTGTGGGGTGGGGAAAACAACCAGAAATACTTCATTCTGTTCACTGTGAGTCATGTCATATCATGGGTTGTATTGTGTTGTGTTGTGTGGGGAAAACAACCAGAAATACTTCATTCTGTTCACTGTGAGTCATGTCATATCATGGGTTGTGTTGTGTTGTGTTGTGTGGGGAAAACAACCAGAAATACTTCATTCTGTTCACTGTGAGTCATGTCATACCATGGGTTGTGTTGTGTTGTGTTGTGTGGGGAAAACAACCAGAAGTACTTCATTCTGTTCACTGTGAGTCATGTCATACCATGGGTTGTGTTGTATTGTATTGTTGTATTGTTGTGTTGTGTTGTGTTGTGGGGGGAAACAACCAGAAATACTTCATTCTGTTCACTGTGAGTCATGTCATATCATGGGTTGTGTTGTATTGTATTGTTGTGTTGTGTTGTGTGGGGAAAAACAACCAGAAATACTTCATTCTGTTCACTGTAAGTGATGTCATATCATGGGTTGTATTGTGTTGTGTGTGGGAAAACAACCAGAAATACTTCATTCTGTTCACTGTGAGTCATGTCATATCATGGGTTGTGTTGTGTTGTGTGTGGGAAAACAACCAGAAATACTTCATTCTGTTCACTGTGAGTCATGTCATATCATGGGTTGTGTTGTGTTGTGTTGTGTGGGGAAAACAACCAGAAGTACTTCATTCTGTTCACTGTGAGTCATGTCATACCATGGGTTGTATTGTGTTGTGTGGGGAAAACAACCAGAAGTACTTCATTCTGTTCACTGTGAGTCATGTCATACCATGGGTTGTATTGTGTTGTGTTGTGTTGTGTGGGGAAAACAACCAGAAGTACTTCATTCTGTTCACTGTGAGTCATGTCATACCATGGGTTGTGTTGTGTTGTGTTGTGTGGGGAAAACAACCAGAAGTACTTCATTCTGTTCACTGTGAGTCATGTCATACCATGGGTTGTGTTGTATTGTATTGTACTGTATTGTGTTGTGTTGTGTTGTGTGGGGGAAAACAACCAGAAATACTTCATTCTGTTCACTGTGAGTCATGTCATATCATGGGTTGTGTTGTATTGTATTGTACTGTATTTTGTTGTGTTGTGTGGGGAAAAACAACCAGAAATACTTCATTCTGTTCACTGTAAGTGATGTCATATCATGGGTTGTATTGTGTTGTGTGTGGGAAAACAACCAGAAATACTTCATTCTGTTCACTGTGAGTCATGTCATATCATGGGTTGTGTTGTGTTGTGTGTGGGGGAAAACAACCAGAAATACTTCATTCTGTTCACTGTGAGTCATGTCATATCATGGGTTGTGTTGTGTTGTGTTGTGTGGGGAAAACAACCAGAAATACTTCATTCTGTTCACTGTGAGTCATGTCATACCATGGGTTGTGTTGTGTTGTGTTGTGTGGGGAAAACAACCAGAAATACTTCATTCTGTTCACTGTGAGTCATGTCATATCATGGGTTGTCGTTGTGTTGTGTTGTGTGGGGAAAACAACCAGAAGTACTTCATTCTCTTCACTGTGAGTCATGTCATATCATGGGTTGTGTTGTGTTGTATTGTGTTGTGTGGGGAAAACAACCAGTAGTACTTCATTCTCTTCACTGTGAGTCATGTCATATCATGGGTTGTATTGTATTGTGTGGGAGAAACAACCAGAAATACTTCATTCTGTTCACTGTGAGTCATGTCATATCATGGGTTGTATTGTATTGTGTTGTGTTGTGTGGGGAAAACAACCAGAAGTACTTCATTCTGTTCACTGTGAGTCATGTCATATCATGGGTTGTGTTGTGTTGTGTGGGGAAAACAACCAGAAGTACTTCATTCTGTTCACTATGAGTCATGTCATATCATGGGTTGTATTGTATTGTGTTGTGTTGTGTGGGGAAAACAACCAGAAGTACTTCATTCTGTTCACTGTGAGTCATGTCATATCATGGGTTGGGTTGTGTTGTGTTGTGTGGGGGAAACAACCAGAAATACTTCATTCTCTTCACTGTGAGTCATGTCATACCATGGGTTGTGTTGTGTTGTATTGTATTGTATTGTATTGTGTTGTGTTGTGTGGGGGGAAACAACCAGAAATACTTCATTCTCTTCACTGTGAGTTGTGTGTGCTTTTTTTAAGACAGTCACTATCATCACTATTTGCCCTCTTTGTGTAGCATGTTGTTTGGAGTAGAACTACTCTGTTATATATTTTTTCAAACTATATTTACACAGTAGTATATTCCCGATACAGGATGCATATCGTTCCCTATGTTTCAGATGTACATATGAATCATATCGTTCCCTATGTTTCAGATGTACATATGAATCATATCGTTCCTTATGTTTCAGATGTACATATGCATCATATCGTTCCTTATGTTTCAGATGTACATATGCATCATATCGTTCTTTATGTTTCAGATGTACATATGCATCATATCGTTCCCTATGTTTCAGATGTACATATGCATCATATCGTTCCCTATGTTTCAGATGTACATATGCATCATATCGTTCTTTATGTTTCAGATGTACATATGCATCATATCGTTCCCTATGTTTCAGATGTACATATGCATCATATCGTTCCTTATGTTTCAGATGTACATATGCATCATATCGTTCCCTATGTTTCAGATGTACATATGCATCATATCGTTCCTTATGTTTCAGATGTACATATGCATCATATCGTTCCTTATGTTTCAGATGTACATATGCATCATATCGTTCCTTATGTTTCAGATGTACATATGCATCATATCGTTCCCTATGTTTCAGATGTACATATGCATCATATCGTTCTTTATGTTTCAGATGTACATATGCATCATATCGTTCCTTATGTTTCAGATGTACATATGCATCATATCGTTCCTTATGTTTCAGATGTACATATGCATCATATCGTTCCTTATGTTTCAGATGTACATATGCATCATATCGTTCCCTATGTTTCAGATGTACATATGCATCATATCGTTCCCTATGTTTCAGATGTACATATGCATCATATCGTTCCTTATGTTTCAGATGTACATATGCATCATATCGTTCCTTATGTTTCAGATGTACATATGCATCATATCGTTCCTTATGTTTCAGATGTACATATGCATCATATCGTTCCTTATGTTTCAGATGTACATATGCATCATATCGTTCCCTATGTTTCAGATGTACATATGCATCATATCGTTCCTTATGTTTCAGATGTACATATGCATCATATCGTTCCCTATGTTTCAGATGTACATATGCATCATATCGTTCCTTATGTTTCAGATGTACATATGCATCATATCGTTCTTTATGTTTCAGATGTACATATGCATCATATCGTTCCTTATGTTTCAGATGTACATATGCATCATATCGTTCCTTATGTTTCAGATGTACATATGCATCATATCGTTCCGTATGTTTCAGATGTACATATGCATCATATCGTTCCCTATGTTTCAGATGTACATATGCATCATATCGTTCCTTATGTTTCAGATGTACATATGCATCATATCGTTCCCTATGTTTCAGATGTACATATGCATCATATCGTTCTTTATGTTTCAGATGTACATATGCATCATATCGTTCCTTATGTTTCAGATGTACATATGCATCATATCGTTCCTTATGTTCAGATGTACATATGCATCATATCGTTCCCTATGTTTCAGATGTACATATGCATCATATCGTTCTTTATGTTTCAGATGTACATATGCATCATATCGTTCCTTATGTTTCAGATGTACATATGCATCATATCGTTCCCTATGTTTCAGATGTACATATGCATCATATCGTTCTCTATGTTTCAGATGTACATATGCATCATATCGTTCTTTATGTTTCAGATGTACATATGCATCATATCGTTCCACGCTCTCTACCTGGCCATCACACATTTCGTCTCCTGTCTGGGCAAGGAGTGGAAAAGTAAGCCGCATATCTGTCCGTCTTTCTGTCCGTATGTCCATCTGTCCACCTGTCTGTCTGTCTGTCTTAACTCTCGGTACTGGTTAGAAATACAGTGGAGCCTCCCTTATAAGACCTCCCATTATAAGACTCCCTCGCACATAAGACCTACTTCTCTGAGACATTGCCCTTCTTTGTAAGTATTAAAATTACCTCCCTTTAAGACTGCTCCTATAAGACCTTATTTTGGATGATTTTGAAGATCTTATAGGGGAGGTTCCACTGTACAGTGGAACCCCGCCTAATGGGCGCCTTAATATGGCCGACACCCTGGTTCTATATAAGGTAGGTTCTTATAAGGGAGGTTCCACTGTACAGTGGAACCCCGCCTAATGGGCGCCTTAATATGGCCGACACCCTGGTTCTATATAAGGTAGGTTCTTATAAGGGAGGTTCCACTGTACAGTGGAACCCCGCCTAATGGGCGCCTTAATATGGCCGACACCCTGGTTCTATATAAGGTAGGTTCTTATAAGGGAGGTTCCACTGTACAGTGGAACCCCGCCTAATGGGCGCCTTAATATGGCCGACACCCTGGTTGTATATAAGGTAGGTTCTTATAGGGGAGGTTCCACTGTACAGTGGAACCCCGCCTAATGGGCGCCTTAATATGGCCGACACCCTGGTAATCGGGACAGTTGTATTCAGTCTCTTCCCTTCTTATTTTCTACAACTGAACTTCTTATTTTGTACTAAAAGAGTTCAGTATTGGCTACTATCTTCAGTATTGGCTACTGTCTTCAGTATTGGCTACTGTCTTCAGTATTGGCTACTGTCTTCAGTATTGGCTACTTCAAAGAACACCTTTTGCAAGAGTGAATGCCCTTGGTGGGTAGGGGAAGATGGTTGAGCACTGACCAAACAAGGGAATAACTCTCGCCAATAATCCTATTTGAGGCCAATAAATGGCTGCCTTTCGCAAGAGTGAATGCCCTTTTCAGCACTGACCAACAAGGGCTTTACTCTCACTGTCAAGGGCGTTAATAACCCTAGTTGCAGAGGCCTATAGCGACCACCTCCCAATGTTGTCCAGTCTGTGGGGTGGTTGCTATACTGAGGTTCCACTGTACTGAGATTAGGCATCGTGCTGGTTGTATTTCATCCCCATGCTGTTTTCTGTTAGCTGAGAAATGACCACAACAGATTTAAAATCTCAATCTAATATGCAAATATGCTACTGTTGAATGAAAATCTGTTTAACGTCCTCCGGTCTGGAACAGACACATATGGGACATCAGTAGATATAAAGATGGTGGGAACGATCCTGGAGGCAAGGCCCGGATGCAGTGCAACACCAGGAAAGTCCCGAATTTTTATCAATACAGATGTATTATTGCGATAATTTTCTGTGTATTAAGCGCTACTGTTCCAACTGTTCTCTAATATTGTCCCGTATTATGTCATTGACATTTGTGCGGTGTTTTTTTGTGGCAGGTTGTTCAGGATTTTCCCCTCCAGCCACCACAGTGTTTCTGATCTTCCTCATCTTTGAGGCTCTGCTGTTTGGGATTTTCACTGGAATTATGTTCAGCACACAGCTGCATGCCGTGTGCACTGACGAAACGGTATGTGTGTGTGTGTGTCACTGTGTGTGTGTGTGTGTGTGTCCTCTTTGAGGCTCTGCTATTTGGCATATTTACTGGAATCATGTTTAGTAAGCAACTACATGCCATGTGTACTGACGAAAAGGTGTGTGTGTGTGTGTGTGTCCTCTTTGAGGTTCTGCTGTTTGGGATTTTCACTGGAATTATGTTCAGCACACAGCTATATGCCATGTGCACTGACAAAACGGTATGCGTGTCTGTGTGTGTCACTGTGTGTGTGTGTCACTCTGTATGTGTGTGTGTTTGAGGCTCTGCTATTTTGGATTTCACTGGTATCATGTTCAGTTCACAGCTAGCTGCATGCTGTGTGTACTGATGAAGCTGTGTGTGTGTGAGATATTTGAGGCTCTGCTGTTTGAGATCGTTACTGGTATCATGTTCAGTACACAGCTAGCTGCATGCTGTGTGAACTGATGAAACTGTGTGTGTGTGAGATATTTGAGGCTCTGCTGTTTGAGATCGTTACTGGAATCATGTTCAGTACACAGCTAGCTGCATGCTGTGTGAACTGATGAAACTGTGTGTGTGAGATATTTGAGGCTCTGCTGTTTGAGATCGTTACTGGAATCATGTTCAGTACACAGCTACAAGCTAAGTGTACTGACGAAACAGTGTGTGGGGGGGAGGAAAACAAAAGTTTAACGATAAACAAAAAAGTAGTAGATGAAGATAGGCGGAAGATAGTAAATGGGTTTTTTAATTACAGTATTTTACGGACTATAAGGCGATACTTTTCCCCCAGACTGAGACCCCTGCACTATATAGTAGACCTAAGAAAATAGTTACGAAACCATAATAACAAAATCAGAATGTTGTGTATAATTTGGGTGTTGCGCCTTTTAATGAAGGTGCGCCTTGTGGTCCGTGAAATGGGGCACTGAAAGGAACTAATTGTACTGGGTTAGGGGGTCATGCGTGAAGGTTGAGGAGTGACAGAATGAAGGAGGGCTGCAGAGATGTGGAGAAGGGTAGAGGGGAAGGGAAGACAAATGAGAGGAGGAA
>CM065695.1:1966566-1976566 GCA_017654935.2 Phymorhynchus buccinoides | reverse complement strand
CAAACATTCCATCCAATGGCTACCGTCAATTTGAGCGAACATACCAAAAGCGCAAATACTTTTCGTATGCAAAATGTGCATGTGTGTGTGTGTGTGTGTTTGTTTAATTGTGTTTGTTTGTTTATGTGTGTGTGTGTTCATTCGTTTGTGCGTTTTCTCTCTCTGTCTCTTTCTGTCTCTCTCTAAGGGATAGTCGCTCAAATTGTATTCTTTATGTTCACGCAAATTATATATAGAAAAAGTCGCGCAAATTGACCTATTCGCTCTTTCTGATAACTCCCCGTCCAATATGGCAGAGGTAGACGCCTACTGTGTAGCCTTGGCAGTTCTTGTTCTTCGTCGATCACTCAGACAGTTTCCTGTCAATTTATGAGCGCAGATGCGTCATGCTGCCATTATGGGCCTAACTAATAAATAGTGTAGGCCCAGCATGTCTGTCTTAGCCTGGAGAAAGATGAAGAGTTTCTTATATAAAAAAAGAAGGCAGGAGAATGGACCAGTAAGGCAGAAAGATAGTAGATGACGGCAAGCAAAGGAAATCGAAAAGGCAGACAACAAACAAACAACTACATGACAAGTGTAAAGTGACGTTATTTTATTCACAAGAAAAGGCAGAGTCAAAGTGAGTGACAGATTAGAGGAAGTTAGAGAGCACAGAACTTCCAGAAGGTGGGGGAACTATTTATATGGTGGATGCCTTGGGGGCCATGTTTATGTTTGGACGGTTGAAAGCCTGAAGGTCTTATCCCACAAGGAACAGAGAAGGCTAATGACACATCCCACAAGGAACAGAGAAGGCTAATGATACATTCTGTCTTATCCCACAAGGAACAGAGAAGGCTAATGTCATAATGATACATTCTGCCTTATCCCACAAGGAACAGAGAAGGCTAATGATACATTCTGTCTTATCCCACAAGGAACAGAGAAGGCTAATAATACATTCTGTCTTATCCCACAAGGAACAGAGAAGGCTAATGATACATTCTGTCTTATCCCACAAGGAACAGAGAAGGCTAATGATACATTCTGTCTTATCCCACAACAAACAGAGAAGGCTAATGACACATTATCCCACAAGGAACAGAGAAGGCTAATGTCATAATGATACATTCTGCCTTATCCCACAAGGAACAGAGAAGGCTAATGATACATTCTGTCTTATCCCACAACAAACAGAGAAGGCTAATGACACATTATCCCACAAGGAACAGAGAAGGCTAATGTCATAATGATACATTCTGCCTTATCCCACAAGGAACAGAGAAGGCTAATGATACATTCTGTCTTATCCCACAAGGAACAGAGAAGGCTAATGATACATTCTGTCTTATCCCACAACAAACAGAGAAGGCTAATGACACATTATCCCACAAGGAACAGAGAAGGCTAATGTCATAATGATACATTCTGTCTTATCCCACAAGGAACAGAGAAGGCTAATGATACATTCTGTCTTATCCCACAACAAACAGAGAAGGCTAATGATACATTATCCCACAAGGAACAGAGAAGGCTAATGTCATAATGATACATTCTGCCTTATCCCACAAGGAACAGAGAAGGCTAACGATACATTCTGTCTTATCCCACAAGGAACAGAGAAGGCTAATGATACATTCTGTCTTATCCCACAACAAACAGAGAAGGCTAATGATACATTATCCCACAAGGAACAGAGAAGGCTAATGATGCATTCTGTCTTATCCCACAACAAACAGAGAAGGCTAATGATACATTATCCCACAAGGAACAGAGAAGGCTAATGATACATTCTGTCTTATCCCACAACAAACAGAGAAGGCTAATGATACATTATCCCACAAGGAACAGAGAAGCCTAATGATACATTATCCCACAAGGAACAGAGAAAGCTAATGATACATTATCCCACAAGGAACAGAGAAGGCTAATGATACATTCTGTCTTATCCCACAAGAAACAGAGAAGGCTAATGATGCATTCTGTCTTATCCCACAACAAACAGAGAAGGCTAATGACACATTATCCCACAAGGAACAGAGAAGGCTAATGATACATTCTGTCTTATACCACAACAAACAGAGACGGCTAATGATACATTCTGTCTTATCCCACAACAAACAGAGAAGGCTAATGATGCATTATCCCACAAGGAACAGAGAAGGCTAATGATACATTCTGTCTTATCCCACAAGGAACAGAGAAGGCTAATGATACATTCTGTCTTATCCCACAACAAACAGAGAAGGCTAATGATGCATTCTGTCTTATCCCACAACAAACAGAGAAGGCTAATGACACATTATCCCACAAGGAACAGAGAAGGCTAATGATACATTATCCCACAAGGAACAGAGAAGGCTAATGATACATTATCCCACAAGGAACAGAGAAGGCTATTGATACATTGTCCCACAAGGAACAGATAAGGCTAATGATACATTATCCCACAAGGAACAGAAGGCTAATGATACATTATCCCACAAGGAACAGAGAAGGCTAATGACACATTCTGTCTTATCCCACAACAAACAGAGAAGGCTAATGATGCATTCTGCCTTATACTATAAGGCCATACTTTTTTTCCTAGACTGAGACTGAGCCTTATAACGTGACTGATAAAATAGTAAGAAACCATAATAACAAAATCTGAATTTTGTGTACAATTTGGGGGTGTGCCTTATGATCAGGTGTACATATATACCACATATATTGTTATGTCTGTTCCAGGGCATAGAACAACTGAAAAGGGAGGACCCTCGCTGGGAGAAGACGTGTAATGCCTATCAGTATTATTACATATGTATATTATACCACATGTATTGTTATGTCTTCCAGGGCATAGAACAACTGAAAAGGGAGGACCCTCGCTGGGAGAAGACGTGTAATGCCTATCAGTATTATTACATATGTATACACCACATGTATTGTTATGTCTTCCAGGGCATAGAACAACTGAAAAGGGAGAACCCTCGCTGGGAGAAGACGTGTAATGCCTATCAGTATTATTACATATGTATACACCACATGTATTGTTATGTCTTCCAGGGCATAGAACAACTGAAAAGGGAGAACCCTCGCTGGGAGAAGACGTGTAATGCCTATCAGTATTATTACATATGTATACACCACATGTATTGTTATGTCTTCCAGGGCATAGAACAACTGAAAAGGGAGAACCCTCGCTGGGAGAAGACGTGTAATGCCTATCAGTATTATTACATATGTATACACCACATGTATTGTTATGTCTGTTCCAGGGCATAGAACAACTGAAAAGGGAGGACCCTCGCTGGGAGAAGACGTGTAATGCCTATCAGTATTATTACATAATGTATATTATACCACATGTATTGTTATGTCTGTTCCAGGGCATAGAACAACTGAAAAGGGAGAACCCTCGCTGGGAGAAGACGTGTAATGCCTATCAGTATTATTACATATGTATACACCACATGTATTGTTATGTCTGTTCCAGGGCATAGAACAACTGAAAAGGGAGAACCCTCGCTGGGAGAAGACGTGTAATGCCTATCAGTATTATTACATATGTATACACCACATGTATTGTTATGTCTGTTCCAGGGCATAGAACAACTGAAAAGGGAGAACCCTCGCTGGGAGAAGACGTGTAATGCCTATCAGTATTATTACATATGTATATTATACCACATGTATTGTTATGTCTTCCAGGGCATAGAACAACTGAAAAGGGAGAACCCTCGCTGGGAGAAGACGTGTAATGCCTATCAGTATTATTACATATGTATACACCACATGTATTGTTATGTCTGTTCCAGGGCATAGAACAACTGAAAAGGGAGGACCCTCGCTGGGAGAAGACGTGTAATGCCTATCAGTATTATTACATATGTATACACCACATGTATTGTTATGTCTGTTCCAGGGCATAGAACAACTGAAAAGGGAGAACCCTCGCTGGGAGAAGACGTGTAATGCCTATCAGTATTATTACATATGTATATTATACCACATGTATTGTTATGTCTGTTCCAGGGCATAGAACAACTGAAAAGGGAGGACCCTCGCTGGGAGAAGAAGTCCCGTTGGCACAGCATCAAGGCTGTGTTCGGCCTGCCCTTTGGATGGCACTGGTTCTCCCCCTTTGCCACACCCAAATTTGTATACATGGAGAACAATTTGCATACTGTATAGCGGGCCCATTGAGTTGCTGTTTCATATTCATGATTTGTGTGTCCATCGGAACGCTGTTGAATATTCATGATTTGAAGACACAGACAATGATTCGCATACTACGTAGTGTTTTTGTTTACTCTGTTATTCACAATTTTATGTCCATTTTTGTTCTGTTTAGTAATTCTGATGGGCATACAGATACAGTAGTGTCAGTTTACTTTTCACTGTCCATGTTTTAGGATGAGGTTGCATTTCACTTTCACATACTTTTTTACTTTTAAAAAGTAACTTACTTTTTCTCATTTCAGATTGGTATAGATTCTTGTGTTAGAACTTAGATGAGAAATTTGAGTTATTGAATTGTTATTTTTAATGACTGTTTTGTTTAAAAATTTATGAGGGTTGAATTGTCACAAATGATGAAATCGTTAATGTATGAGCAATAATTCACCCGCCATTGTTAAATTACCATGTATGTATAGGTGTATGAATGCAAATGCGTACACATTCATTTTTGTATGCATGTTTCTTTGCATGCATATGAACTTGAAGACATTTCCATCCATTCCATGGAAAATCATGGTAATTCTGTTTGTAATAAATTTGAATGTGTGTGTGTGTGTGTGTGTGTGTGTGTGTGTGTGTGTGTGTGTGTGTGTGTGTGTGTGTGTGTGTGTGTGTGTGTGTATCACTGTATGTGTGTGTGTGTGTATGTGTGTGTGTGTGTATGTGTGTGTGTGTGTGTGTAGGCAACCCACCTCAACGCCCACATTTAACAGTTGTAGATATTTCAAATTTTATTCAATTCTCTCTTGTGCATATATGTGTGTGTGTGCTTGTGTGTGTGTGTGAGTTTGTCTGCCTGCAGCTGGCAGCAACACCAACCAGATAAAGGTTTATGGAAACACACCGGAAAACCTAAACAGTAGGTTTGTTTTCTTCTTCTTCTTTTTCAATCCATCAGACAGCTTCCTGGCAATTATGAGTGCAGATGCGTCATGCTGCCGTTATGCGCCTAACTAAAAAATACTTAGGCCCAGCAAGTCCGACTTCGGCTGGAGGAAGTCTTTTTGAAAGTGTTTCTTGAAAAAAGGCAGGAGATGGTAGACGACAGCAAGCAAAGGGAAAAGGCAGAGTCAAAGAGAGCGACAGATTAGAGGAAGCTACAAGCACAGAACTTCCAGAAAGGGGGAGAACTATTTATACAAAAGAGCGCCCGGTATCCCCACGGGGGGGGGGGGGGGGGGGTCAGTTTGTTATAAACGGAATGGACCGTTGCCAGATTAAGATTATATTAAGAAAGTAAAGTTGGTTAGACAATTAACTCTCTGACACGTAGAGACAAAGGGAAAAGGTCTTTGTTTGAAAACAAACAAAAAATGCATGACTGGAATGAGAATCGCTCGAGAAGACAATATATATATATATCAGTTACTGTGTAAGCTACTGTCGTGGAATATTTAACCAGGGGTTAGTGTCTTCAATCTTAGGAGCGATCAGTCTGTTACAGACCTATTTAGTACGAGTAAGCTTGGCTCTAATGGTGTTTTTGCTTTTACTATAATGATCTGCACACTGATCAATAAAAATGAAAGGCAGTTGTGTTGACTGTTATGTATGAAGCGTCATGAAAACAATTACCGTGAAGCCTGAAATGCTATTAAACCAATTAGTGAATGTTGATAATGAACTGAATCAGGAAATGTTATCGTTTTCATTTAACGACAGAAATTGAACTGTCAAGTCTGAATTGTTTGTAAATAATTGTGAAGTCAAACAGCGAATGGTGATGGCTAAACAGATCAGTGGGTGTTGTTTTCATTGTCCACGTCATTAAACAACCAATGGGTGACTGCTCACACAATCATGAAGTAGTGGCTGCTGTACTTTTGAGGTAAATGGGTGGAAAATAGGGTGACGGGAAAAGTACCTGAGAGATGGGGTATCCTACATACCGTGTGGTAGACACTTCAGCAGGGAGTTCAGTCGATGAATGGGTATCCTACGTTTGGTGTGGTAGACACTTCAGCAGGGAGTTCAGTCGGTGAATGGGTATCCTACGTACCGTGTGGTAGACACTTCAGCAGGGAGTTCAGTCGGTGAATGAGTATCCTACGTTTGGTGTGGTAGACACTTCAGCAGGGAGTTCAGTCGGTGAATGGGTATCCTACGTTTGGTGTGGTAGACACTTCAGCAGGGAGTTCAGTCGGTGAATGAGTATCCTACGTTTGGTGTGGTAGACACTTCAGCAGGGAGTTCAGTCGGTGAATGGGTATCCTACGTTTGGTGTGGTAGACACTTCAGCAGGGAGTTCAGTCGGTGAATGGGTATCCTACGTTTGGTGTGGTAGACACTTCAGCAGGGAGTTCAGTCGGTGAATGGGTATCCTATGTTTGGTGTGGTAGACACTTCAGCAGGGAGTTCAGTCGGTGAATGTTATGTTTTTCATTGTTGCTATGAACTGTTGCCTGGGATCCACGTTGGATGCTGAGGAAGCAGACCTGCTGCTGAGGAGAGGAGATGAAACGCAGAGAAAGGGTTTTGTTTTTGTTCCTAACATACTTGCTAATGTGTGTACCTGCATGCACATGTACACACACACACACAATACATGCATGCACGCACACACATGCGCGCATGCGTGCGCACACACACTGATGTTTAACTATTATAGATAAATCTCACCTTTCAAATATGACAATGCAGAAACTGTTTACATATGTTCGTATGGGCCAAAAGGTCTGAAAAAAATGATTACAATATAATTATTATTACACAAACGCACGCACGCACACGCACACACATACGCGCACACACACACAGAGTTTATGTAATGTTTCCAGACAAGTTTTTGATTTCAAACAGTTCAATGATTGTGTGAAGAATTCTTGTGACCTTGAAGTATTCCTGTTAACATATAATGGCATGAGTGTGAACTTCTTTTATTGTAATACGAATGTTGAGGCAAACTGAAAACGGTTAGATATGACCCTAGTGAATCCAAAATGGCTGATGTTCAGATGACAGGATTGGATAAACTGCCCGTCATTGAACGACTAAATGTCGAAAACAGAATTTCTGCCATTCCGCATCATCACCATTGACATTGTCATCAGTTCTATGAGAGAGTGTGCAACACAAGATCTATCCTTCAAATTGAGTATGAACATAGTTTTAATTTATTTATTTATGCGTGGTGTTGGTAGCCTACCGCTGCATGTGTGATGTAGGCCATGCAAATTACTTGTCAGAATGATTGTAGGATTGGCGGCAATTCACACACAGAAATATACATTAACAAATAACATGGCTCATCTGTTTCACTGTTGTCCATCTTCATTTAGTTGGCTGCCATCTTTGAAATGTCCTCTGATTCCTATGACAATGCAGACGCAGTGTCAGTCCATGATTACCAGACTTTTCCCACCTGGATTTCTCCCACCCGTTATTTTCCCACCCCAGGTCTTTTCCCTCCCGGATGTTTCCTACCCACATCAGCAACACTTTGTATTCAAATGTACGGATGGATGGATGATGGATGGAAGTTGCACTCTCTCTCTCTCTCTCTCTCTCTCTCTCTCTCTCTCTCTCTCTCTCTCTCTCATATACAGATGGAAACACATAGAGACAAACAACATAATGACAGAGGCTCGGGGTACGGGCCCGTATCTCAAATTCTCCTGGCTACGGATACGGTGCTCAATCACAGGACGCATACTCTTCAAAAACTAATGACATTACCTCTGACATGTTCCTAACCCTATCCCTAACCCTATTCCTTACCAAGATGCGTAAAATATACGAAATAAGAAAATGCATTTGTTGACGAAAAATTTGACTAGGAAGAGTTACTATCCTTGAACATGGTCTGAGTGTTGCAAGAATGACGTACCTCTAGCCACTGTGTGAACAAATATTACTGACACAATGCTACGTTGCCGAAAGAATAGCCAAGGCATTGCAGTTGACGCACTCACACGCACACGCACACGCACACACAGAGGCATTTTTCGCAGTAGAGTTTTCATGACACACGAACTTGGGTGCCAAAAGTCCGGGTGGAAAAGACCTAGGGTGGAATAAGTCTGGGTGGGAAATGTCCGGACAACTTAGTCCTTAAATTCAATGTGGAAACGGACATTTTTCAGTGTGTTTATTATGTACCCTTCAAGCTTCATTGGATGAACTGCCATTTTCATTATGACGGGAAATGTTATTGCTATGACACGAAATATGTTTGATTATGTGCACGATGCACAGATGTTGCTGAAACAATGAGCATTGCCCTAACTGTTCCCACGGATCCATGTTGACTGTGTGATGCTGTATTAGGTGGTTGGACCGACTTTTTAGCCATAGCTGTTGACGGGACTATAACAGACTAACTAACTGGACTTATTTTTATAGATACGACTTGGTGTGTTGTCAGTAGATTGTATCTGTTCATGCGGACATATTTTGTATTTCTGTAGGAATTTCTAAGCATGGTTATGCATTCTTTCAAATAGGAACGGATGTTCTGTTTGATTTTATTCTGTGTGAAAAAAATTGGACAGAGAATGAGAAAGAAGAAAAAGGATCTGCTGCTATTTTAATAAGAAATAGTTTGAGTTTTTAATGTGAAGAGAGGGTAAACATGATATTTTGTAATAAATGTGATATGCTTTTAAATGTCAGAATGTTGCGTGCACATTGTGTTTATAAACTAGGAGAGTCTGGGAACAACTACCGTATGTTGGGGCTGTAAGGTGCACCTTAATATATGGCGCATGCCCCACATTTCACACACAATTCAGCCTTTGTTACTGTTTTCTGACTTTTATCAGTCACATTATATGGTGCAGGGGTCTGAGTCTGGGAAAGTAAGTCACAGTCAAAAATACGTTATTATCACGTTAGGTGAAATGACAGTGTGGTCTCGTACCGGTGCAATACAAGCAAGGAAACACGTGTGTACCTGTATCGCCGTATAGTCCATACAATACTTTATTATCACGTTAGGTGAAATGACATTGTGGTCTCGTACAAGCACAACACAAGCAAGGAAACACGTGTGTACCTGTATCGCCGTATAGTCCATAAAATACGGTACACTGAAAACCGGGGCACGCTTTATTAAACTGCCTGCACTGTTTTGTTGGGTTTACATTTAATCAGATTGTGTTACCACCTTTCACTGCACATTCATTATCCATTGGTTTATCGTCGCCATTCATTACTGAACTATGGCCAGCCATGTCGGATACATTGGACCTGGTGAATCAATCAGCGAACTGGCATCACGCTGGAGAGTTCAGTAGCAGCCAATATTTGTTGTGTCATCTTTATGTTTTGTAGAGACAAAGAATGTTACATTGAAAAATGTGGGTTTTTTATTATTATCCTATATTCATTCCCAGTCTCTAAGTTGTGCGAGATGCGTGGACTTGGTTGAAGACTGGAAGTGATCAAAGATTGAATGCCGGTGTTTTGGGTCATGGTCTGACTGAGGTCAAGGAAAAGCGAGAGAGTGTAGAGTGATGTTGAGATGGGTTCTGGGTCTTTCATGTCTTTCAAGACTGTTATCACATACAGATGTTAAGATAATGTTATAGCTTTGTGGCTATATGGTACTACACATTGATGTCTGTGTATGATAGAATACTGGTTATCTGAAGCTGTGTCAAGATGTAAGATAGGTTGTTCAGTTGGTGTTTTAGCTGTGCATTGTGTGTGTGTGTTCCATGCAGGTTTTGTTGGTGTGCACACAGTTGCATACCGTATGTATGTATGTATGTATGTACATGCTCTTTGAATACAAACAGAATTATTACATTTGATGCGTTTTACAACATTGTGTGTGGAAAAGTCGGAGAGTGTC